>BMAW01012920.1:55810-114949 GCA_019974015.1 Nephila pilipes
CATTCTTTTGTTATTGCCCACTCCCAAAGAATAGCAAATATTATTTGATAAACAAAGAAATTAATAATTTTCTCTTCATTAAATACTTTGATAGATTTGTCTATTAATCACCAGAACGTAGGAAACGATGGCTTGATTGACTGCAATTTGAAACCTCCCATTTGAGAGATGAGGGTGATACTGAGCTAGCATATCCTCTCCAACTTCTACACCAAGCCAATGGAAGAACTTGGAACCTCACACAGATTTGGAAGTATCATCCTGCCTACACGTGGGTCTTGGTGCATAAGACTGAATCTCAATGACGATTCAGCAAAGGCCGGAGGAGCCGTGAAACATAACTTGGTGTTAGACATTTCAAAGAAAATGGCAGTTTGACAGTAATAGATGATATGAATACACTGGAGTTCGTTTAATGCAACAGACTAGATCTCTCGAGTTCGATGAAGGAAACATACACTCATCTCATGTAGATATAAATTGAGCAGACAAGAAGGAAAAACAAGCAAAAAAAAAGTGGTGGAAGTAATATAAGAGATGAGTCTAAACTGGATCTGAAGAAAAACAAGACGCAAAGTTGCAAAAATATTTTCTGAAAATTGTAATGTCCAAAATCACTCACTAGATAATTCTTCATTTCCCTCTACTTTTGAGAGCAGGTTGTCTCAATCTGTTCAAACTTGATCACAGATCAAGTTCGAATTACACAAACCAGCTGATCAGAGCACAGGAAATAAAGAAAACCCGCATGATCACCCCGACATCGAACAACAATAATAATAATAAATAAATAAATAAAAATACTAATAACAAAAGGATCAGTGTAATAAAGGAAAGTTCGTCACGCTGTTTCGCAGTCGAGACAGGGAACTATCCAAAGACTTCTATACTCTATCAAGATTCGTTTGCCAGAATTCTCTGCTGTTAAGTGATTCAAAATACAATCATTACCTCATAAATTTCTTATAATTTGCAATTTTTTTTTAAATTGTTTTATTAATCATAGAGTTACTTATGTAATCAAATGTTAGTTAACACATGATCCTCATAAATTCAAAAATTCTTAATACACGAACACGTGCAAGCAAAATACACACAAGTTGACTGATAGAATGTCTTTTGTGCATTTACCCTCAAGAGGCAATTAAGTCTGAGCTTTGACGGAAAGGGCGTAATAGGATTGAAACTATAAAACCAATAAAAGAAATTGTTAGAAATTTCCTATGAGGATGATTTTAATGATTGATTTCTGTCAATGGTAAAGGATCTAGTCCATAAGGATCAGATAAATCTGTTATATTGCCTGTCTTTTAACTTGCAGTTGAATAGTTATTGCTCTACTTTATATAGAATTTTTTTCTGATCTTTTTTTTTATCTCTTTAGAATGCCTCTTAAAAATATTCTATAAGAATCAGACCACCAAACATCTTGGTTTGAATCAGATCTTATCTGACTATTCAGAGCGTTAAATGTAATAATAAGTTAACACATAGCCCGTTAAAATGCCACAACTGATAAACACAAATAACTGTTTTTCCTGAACATGGTGCAAAAGAACGCCACAAATTGCAACTGACTCTAGCGAGGCGGCAACCAGAGTAGGAAGTTTTGGAGGAAGAGGATACATAGAGTATACTGCAGCATAAAACCAGTAATATCAGATAAAAAAACCAACGTTTTATTATATGAGGCAGTTTATTAAATAATATCATTTAAATATTAGTTAAAACTCTTGTAAAAAACCTCAATCTCCTGCTCTTAAGATCACTCTCCTGCGAATTTCACATATATCTCCTTATAGAGCGCACTTAGGAGTTACTACAGATTACGCTCTAAAAAAATTATTGAAATATTAGTTAAAACTTGTCATAAGCACATTGCATTGTTAGGCGAATAAGAACGTTCCCAAATCCAGAACCATGCCATTTAATGGAGTTGGTATAAAATCTAACGATCCGAAAATCTGATGAGACACACACCTACACACATAATGAAATCTAGAAAAACTGGCTTTAATAAAATTCGATATATAAAAATGTTTTATAATGACAGTGACATTAATTATTATATTAACTAAAACAAACACGATAAAACACATAAAAATCAGACCATAGTAACTTTAATCATTCATTTAATAACACTTTACTGAAAATTCTATGTTGTTGCTCCTTCCTACTCCAAATATTTTTGATTACCATCCACAGTGGGAGGTGAGGCTAATTTAGAGGCTGATCATTAAGTGTAGATAAATCCACACGTAATATAATGTCACACTCACCTTCTAGACCCAAAACGTGACAAAACACAAACTGAACTCAAAAATTGGCCAACCATGTGGTGTAGTGACACTGAGAACGACCAGATGGGAGACATGTAAGGAATGGAGGCCAAAAAGGATTCCACACCTTTCTAACTTTGACGAGCGATACTGCCAACTACTAAATTTACTTTAGGCACTGAAATGCTAAACACCAAATCTAGAAATATAATTTCTTTAAATCTAAAAATCTATCAAAAGACACATCTGTAAACGTATTAAAACTGTAATATAAATCAAACAAAGGATTTGGAAAGCCTAAGTCATTCCATTAAAACTGGAACCAGAACTTAAAAACATTGTGATAGCATTGGTTTGTTTCTCCATTGAAACTTTCATGAATGATTAATTGACTAAAAGTCAGCAAACCCTTTACCATTCTGAGGATAGTAAAGGGGAGATAGCACTCCCTCTAAGGGGCCAAAAGTCTACTGATGCCCCATGCGGCGCAATGGGGAATCTGATGTTCCCTGAGGGGAAAGAAGTTTTTCCTCAAAACAACGAGGGAAGGGGATATTTCGATTCTATTAAAATTATTAAAATATTAGCTTGAAACTTGTCGCAAAATGTAACTCCAAAGACAATTGTTAGGTAAGTAAGAAAAGAGATTTCCCAAAGTTTCCAAAGTCTATCCATGAGAAGAAAATCTAATCGATCGAAAATTGATGACACAATTGTTCACACACCAGGCTAGAAAAATTGGTTTTAAAAAGGGAACGGCTCTCACCTTCAGAGACGATTTTGCACCCAATAACTTTGTCATGATGGAGGCGTGTAACAACAGTATGATTCAGACTAAAACAGTTGATATTGTCTAGTCTCTTCTTTCAATGTTGAATAGATCCATTTCTATACACATTTCAGTACAAAGGGTGACTTTGAGACAGGTTTAAAAGACACTCTTGACACAGGAATATGGAAGAACGAGAAATTAAGTGAAAGTCCAATCTCCAGCAAAGTTTACAAAATATTTTAAATCATTTCAACTGCAATTGTCAGAAGATCAAAGATTCTTCGAGAGACATCTAGAGGAAGAAGGCAAATTAAAAATAAAATAAAAAGTGATTACATTATTTAATAAAGTCATATATTCTGAACAGAATCATAAGAACTCTGTACATGTTACTATGTATAATTATACTTAATATCCTTTTCATAGGATTACTGCATAAAAGAAATTATTCATAATATCAAATTTAAAAGTTTAAAATACTGTATAAATGAGTAAGATATAATGTCACAGCAGACTCAAAATCTTCAGTTTCTATGTCTGATCCTTTTCATGTCAACCAATTATATCTTTCCTTACTGTTCAAAAAGATGTCTGAGAGACTATCTGAAGAAGAATTAGAGGAAATAATTGAGATAAAAATAAGATTTTAAAAACAACGTTTTATATGGTGGCAAAGCGATTAAAAGAATACCATTGGAAATATTAGTTAAATCAATGCAAACATCTAACACAAAATATAAGTTATAAGAACTTGTCTCAAAATTTGAGCCCAACTTGATGGGAAGTTGGTTAAATTAATGAGAATATAAAGTCGAGACACGATACGCACAGACAGACGCTTTCATGAAATACAAAACGCAAAACTATAACTATGAAATTAATTAATTGTCCCAGTAACACCTGTTTGAACAATAATCCAACCACCCTTATGACAAGAATTATTTGTGTATTTGCCAAAATGTGGCTACCCGTTCCATTTCATTGGACTTAACGCCTGGCCAAAAAGGTTTGAGCAAGCACAACTGAGATCCAGCGAAGTACCGAAAAAAAAAATGTGTTTTACTATGGTAGGCCGGGGACTTTTCAATTGACCTGTTATTTGCCTAAAAAAGGTAAGTTTCTGAGGCGATAAAGAAAAATAAAATTTAACAAATGTTGCAGTAGTCATAAAAATACGCAGTTATCATAGGTATATTTTATTTTTCTGTGATTATCTACTTATAACACCAGTAATTGAGCTGCGAAATGGATATATTCTTAACAAATGTGGAAAGTGCATTTCCACAGGATTTTGTTCAGTTTTCTTTATGGAAAATGTATAATAATTTTGAAGAGATTATGAGAAGATGAGATTGAAATACAAAAATATTAATTGATCTATATCATCTTTTGGTAATATATTTATTTAGAAAATTTTTTAAAATATAATGTATACTTATAATTACATTCATGACAGAAATAACCTCTATTACAAATATATATAAGGTATAATTACGATAATTTTTGCTTATTCAAAAGTTCAAAATTCGTTGACCTCGAAGAATGGAAATGTATTTCCAGTTTCTTGCTACCATTATTTATTTATTTATTTTTTCATTATTCTTTATATGCCAATATTCTCAAAGAGAAAATAACAGTTGATTGAAGCAATATTTATGTGTTTTGTTTCTTTCGTGCGAATACAATGAATATTATTGAGCAGCTAGAAATTTCATCACATGATTCTACAACACATAAAAATATAAGTTGAAATATGAAAACAATGTATTGTACGTAATGTAAATTATTTGGAATTCAGCTTAAGTAAAAGTATTTTATTAATAATTTTTTCAGTGGCTCTAATACTTAAATTTTGTGAGATGCTTAATTCAATTTGAAAAATAACATTAAATAAATAAAAGAAATTAAGTTAAATAAAAAAAATAAATAACTTTCGTTGAAATAAACAAACTAATTCAGTGCATCTTAGTGACTAAAATAAAATTTCACATTTTATGCTTCTCGAAATAGTAATTTCCATTTTGTTGTATTTTTTAAAGCTTAAAAAAATTTAAGTAACTTTTAATTGATTTCAAAAAAGTTCAATATTAATTTAATTCAGATTCTCTCTTCCCTCCTTTCACTTCACTGAATCAAATTTTAAACATCTTTTCAATAACACAAACTTACCATTGCACACAAATAAATTTTTATGAACACACACAAAATATTCTCAAACCGGAGAGTTTATTACTGGTTAGTTCGTAAGCTTCGCTTGCGCTTCTGTGAATCACAAAGCTTTCTCCATTATTTTACAATTTGTCACAATTTACAAATTGCTATAATTTCATTTCAGAATGTAACTGCAAATGTTCTCCAAAAATAAGCATTCCTTGCCTATAGTACATTCTACAGGGGGAAAAAATATTCTGGCGCCATCTGTTGCAGATAGTTCGAAGTGCGTCAATAATTAATAAAAATTCATTTGAAACCTTAAAAAATTGATTAATAACGATATAAAACTGTATTCTGGCTACGCTATTCGATAGAGAAAAGAGTGCTTTTCTAACTGATTCAATTCTACTTAAATCAATAATTTTTTTCTAGTAGAGAATGTGTTCGAATACTTCAATTCCTATACTTTAACATAGAAAATTGAATATCCATTTTACATAAAGGCAAAAAAACTGTATTTTTTTTACAAAATCAAAATTCTAAGAACGGTAATTAATAAATAATTATATTGGTTATATCCATAGTAATTTATATTAGTATTGAAGCATTTCATCGACCTGAAAATGTGTTCGAACTTTAAGCCTTACTCTTTAAAATTAGCCGAAAACAGATTTAAAGAGGAGGAAAGAATTTAGAAGAAAAAAAACGTGTGCAACGAACTTGAAGTAATCCTTTCAAAGAAAAAATACATGTAGGTCTCTTTTTAAAGTATCTCGAACAGGACGGGATTTTACCTACATAACGCTTGAAGAGTTAAATATATCCAAAAATAAAGTATTTCAACATAAAATTTATAATTATCATATGGAATTTTTCAAAACTCAAGACTTTAGGACACCATTAAGCCATGCAAACCAAAAAAAAGCTCCAAAATCTAATGTAAAATGTTACAAAATTTTTGAATTTTAATGACCCCGATAGAGACCAGTGGCTTCTCACATTTAAGTGAACAACCTTGAACAATTAAGCCTCCACGAAAAGCAAAAACTTTCCGAATCTACCTGACTTCTATTTTTTTTTAATAGATATAACAACAGGCGTGTTTTAAATAACAAAAAAACTTTATTACAAAAAAAAATTGAAAGCTGCTATTAACAGAATAATAACAAAATTTAGTTATAACATATATGAATATATATTTATTTTTATACTATATTCTTTTTAATAATTTAAACAAACTACATCTATCGCATTACAATTTAATACTAAAGTTATCGTTGTTTATTTGCTTAACATTTGTTGGTACGAAGGGGGTGTAAAGGGGTAATGTGGAAAGTATCATTCATATCTCTCTTTCAATTATTAATTCTGCTGGAAATTTAGTTTTCCTTTCCCCTTTCACACAAATAAATCATCACTAACAGTAGAATCAAGTTCATTCTTATTTTTAGCCACCTAAGGAGCTATTGTTTTAGGTAGATCACTTTTGGCATACCAAATCACTTTTCAGTTTTTTTTCGTTTGCTTCAATTTCAATTACATTTAGCTTAAATATATTCAACTTGATAATTTATCGTTTGCTTTAATTTTAATTACGTGCAGCTGATACAATACTCAATTTAATACATTTCGATTGCTTTAAATTTAATTACAATTATCGTAAATATATTCAATTTAATAATTTAATTTTAATCACGTGTAGCTGATATTATATTCAATTTGTAACACAGTAATTTAACACTACGTTTCCTGTACTATTTACCGGTAGCAAGATGACGCTACTTGTTCTTTTTGGGTTTGGAAAAAAAAAAAAAAAAGATCGCGCTCTATGAAGGAGAGAGCCTTCTTTGTAAGATGATATAACATGTTCTTCAATCTGTGTTTTATATGTGTTTTGAATCCTGTCTTGTGTTGTGGAACATGTCGAGTATTAAATATTTGTTTCTGTATCTATCCCGGCTCTAATTATTTTTTTCTCAAATAGTAACTGCACTAGAGGGTTACAAATTTAATAATTTATTGTTTCCTTTAGTTTTAATTGCATTTAGCTTAAATATATTCAAGTTTACTATCGTTTGCTTTAATTTTAACATCGGAAAAGTTTACTATTGTGCATTTCTCGATATTTCATTGTTTACTTTAATTCTTATATTTAACTGAGTAATTTAATAATAATTATTTAAAAAAGTATACCTCGGGTGACTAAATCTGTTATTTGCAAAGGTTTGGATGTAAAAAAAAATTTTATTTCATACTAAGGTTTCCTTTCAAAACTTTTTTTCAGTGAACCATTTTATGGTAATTCTATCTTTTTTTTTTTTTTTTTTTTTTTTTTTTCATTTCAATGGTTGTTAGCCAAATTGTCAATACATTTTTTTTTTCAGTAAGAATGATGTTGTATCCTTACAAACTTTAAGAAATCAAGATTTTTTTTTAACTAATTTGAAATATGCAGTCCTAAACCATTCGAATGTTCAGTAAAATATTTTTTCTTGCTTCAATATTGGCTGCTACACATAAATCTTTTGAATAAAAACATGTCAAACTTATACATATATATATATTCTTTTGTAAATTCTATTTTCCAATGCTTAAAGATAACTTTCTAATTGCTTTTTTGTGCAAAAAGATGCATTTGAATTCCTTGCTGGGACTTATTCAAACTTCTCAATTTTCCAAAAATTTTAACCAAATAGGCACGCTTCATAGTGAAAATATCTTAGATCCACAAACTGCCTCTTTACGATGATTTTCTTCAAGAAAGGTTGCTATTTCTTTGAGTTCAAATATCCTTTGAATCACTTTTGCTAGAGATAGACAGCTAACTTTGCAGTTATAAAGAAGTTAGGGCAATTTAACTACGATATCAACACAGAATTTTGCAAACAGCCTAACTATCAAAGTATTATGCGTAATGTAGCTTATAGCTCTTATGAAAGTGTTAAAATCCTTGTTCATATTTTTTTGACACTAGAGCTTCTATGGGAAACATATAGTGGGTCCAGATAAAGTGTGGGGCCTTCTTTTCAACAAATGATAAATACATGCTTTATGTCCGGACATGGAAGAGCTCCATTGATCCAAAGTAACTTATTCTCATTATGTCGTTTTCATTAAAAACACTATTTATTATATTAAAATGTTCGATGAATATGGTCTTTCAAGGAATTGATTTGTAAAATAATATATCTTTTAACATATTTTCCACAAAGAATCAAATACATGCAATTAAGTAAGCATCTTTAGCTGTATCATTTGCATCATTTAATTGTATGGTGAATTTCGAAGTTCCAGGAAGAGAAACTAAGTACTCGTATGGATTTGTTGATAAGTAATTGATTCTTTTATCAACTGTATTAGCAAACAGAATTTATCGCAACTATTTTGCATATGATTCGTCAAACATTATCCGAACTATATCTAAACCTGTTGATAAATTTACAGTTTCTCCTATTGTGTGTATGGGTTTCTTAAATTTCTTGATTTGGTATGAAATATAGTAGAAGACAAATAGTTCATTTGATTGAACAGAAAGTGTTTTTGAACTTTTGCTTTTGATTATTTAGTTCATCTAATTGTCTTTAAAAATATTATATGGGCTTATCAACGTATTTTGAATGAAAAGTTTATTGGTGCCATTTTCATTTGACACATTTTATATCACCTGATGCCAAAATTTTTGAAGCCACCAAGCACATTGGTTTTTGTAAGTCATCTGTAATAATACTTGGGAATCCTAATGATAAATACATTGAACTGTAGGGTTGTCTTTTCTTAAGAGCTAAAATCCGTGTGCTTTTTTTTATTCCCATATATATGAGCATCATTATCTTCATTAGTTTTTACTTTGCTTTTGTAACCGCTAAATGCATTCAATATTTGAAAAAAATATTATAATAAATTGATATAAATAAAAAAAAAGCATAAAAAATATGCTTACGATATTGTTTTTAGAAAAAAATAAATTAAATACTTTCTGAATTGTAAAACAGACTAATAAAGGCTCTTCTAATTTATTTTATGAAAATTAATTTTTCATTGATTAATTTTGACACTTCCCAGGTTAGAAAATGCTGCCGGAAAAGGTCTATCTTTTTTTCGGATTAGATCATCTTGTTTTTGTTTCCAAAGTCGAATTTATTCATATGAATTTCGCATATTAACACGTAGCACACATAGATATCATAATAGGTGTAATATAATTAAGAATAAGCTTCGTTAATTTTTTTTTACCGGAATGTATTCTTGGTTATGAAAAAAAGCAAATCAAATACCCTCATTTATAAAAACAAAAAGATCTTATTTACGGATTGATTGAAGGGTTTTACGAGATATAGAGCAGCAAAGGCTCTTGTGCTTTTCTTACAGATTGATAAGTTCAATAATGCTACAATTTTAATATGTTTGATTAATTCATTGATTACTTAAGTAGTTTTAAGAGAAAGGAAACTACAATGACTATCATCATTTTTTCAGTGAGGTTGCGGTATCTAAGTAGTCACAGTAGCGAACTTTCGGGTGGCGTTATTTTCGTCTTCGCGTAAATTCGAATCCTGATGTCACAGTAAAAACTCATAATGTAGCGGGGCTGATTCATCTTTAATCTAATTGAGTTTCATAGCCTTTTCTTGGAGTACTGTGGAGAAGGAAATGCCAGCTGATATGTTATCTTCGTCAGTTAACCGAGGGTCAAAATGATTAGGTCCAATGCCTATAGCTTTTATGTTGCATCTGATTGTGACGTTAATAAACAATCACGTCCTTTTTTTTTTTCAATGGTTTATAATGGGACTCTTTACTTAATGGGGTTGAAGTTGTTGTTGGGGTGTTTTTTTTTTTTTTTTTTTTTTTTTCTCGAAACGTGCCAAAATTGCCAAACTAAGCAAGTAACATTCCAATGTGGCAATCGCTCAATAGAGATACGTCATAGACGATGACATATCAGAGTCTTAGAAGTAGTACAATAAGACTTATACCTCCTCTATATGAAGATTCCCCGAAAAAGTGGTCAGTTTTACAAAAAATTCTCTTGAAAAGAAAAGGTTTTGTAAAATGTTTTATTTATTTATTTTGGTTCTGTTCCTTCAGCCTTTTAGTTGTGTTTGAGAGAATGAAGTTTATTCCCTTTATTATCATATTGCATTTATATTTGGTATGTACACATACCAGTGAAGTAAATTGGCTCTTATTTATAAATGTTTCTATTTCGCAATTATTTCAAACTTATTCTCAATAGAGTGAAAATTTCGCTTTTATTTTTGTTATAGGTGCTGAAGCAGGATACAAACAACTTGGTAAGGGTGTTGAAATTGACAACATCTTCTTCGTAAACGTAATCACTGGTGAGTGTTTCTGTTTTATAAAATATCAAATGAAATTTTTTTATGAAATCATTTCAACAATTAATTTTTGTGTCTCGAACTCTATATTTTTACGTATTCAATGTTTTACTGAGCTTTTTTAACTATCCTCTACTATAGTTACTTTATTTAAATCTCTTGCATTTTTGCAACAGTACGTGTTTTGACGAAATATGTGTATAACTTTAATATTAGTGGTGATCTTTTTCTGATATCAAAAGAATTTTGTGTGTTTAATTTCAATAAATATCAGTCTAATATTAATTTTGCGTATTGTTATCCATGCATAATAAATTAATTTCCTGTGTGTAGTCTTGACCGGCATTCAATAGTATTGTACAGTCCTATAATATTTTTTTTTTTTTTTTGCTTATATAAACTTAAAATTCATACACGTAGTATATGTTTTTTGAACTGTGAACTAATAAATTCTGATGTATCATGTTGTCAGATGTGCTGTAAATAAATTTTGCCGTTTTTAAGGAAGTTGAGTTTTTGGATTACTTTTTTAAAATCAGTTTTGAAGAATTTTCGTATACTGCCATTTTTTTTAAAAAAAAGCTACATAAGTTTATTTTTTACTCTACTCAATACATTTTGATTTAATGAAATTATTTATCGAATATTTTAATTTTGATTAAGATAATTTTTTTTAATTCTAAACTTGAGAATCATCAATTTGAATTGCATTCTTTTATTACCTGATAAGGTGTGAATCACTTTTGAGTATAAAGTTATGAAATGTGATATTTATCATGAGTTTTAATTGGAAGAAAAATATTTGAAACGTGACATTGACTTTGTATGTTAAAGAATTATAATCCTATATATTATGATATTTATCTGTATACTTTTTCTGTTTTAATAATATCTAGATTGTTACAATTTTGGAGGAATCAGTTGTGGTCCATTTTTTTTTAAGTGTTTTTGATATAAAGACAATGTAAACTGCTTCTATATTTAGTATAAAATAATCCTTAGTTAATAACTAAGTATGTAATTGTAATTATTCTTAAGTATTGTTATCATAGTTGTTAGAATATTTATTTTGAACAATAAAAAAAATTTCTTTTTAAATCGCTTTGGATCAGATTGACAAATTTAATACAAATAATTAAATCTAGTTGGGAAGGAATGAATGTAGAATTCAGGTTTTAACAGATTAGGAAAGATTACATATTTGAAATCATTATCAGCTGTGGGTAATTTGGTTTGTTCACATTGTGTGTGTGTGTTTTAGTGAAATATTGAAAGATAAGTGTAATTTTAATAGTTCTATGCATATGTATGTATAATTTAAAAATTTGTTTTGTGTTACTGATAAAGCTATAAATAATTATTTTAATAGTAATAAGATAAAGATAAATTAATATAAAAAGTAAAATTTGAATTTCTAATTCTTGTAGTTAACTTTAACTGATAAATAGTTTTGTATGAATTACTAATAAATAAATTACTTCAAATACAAGAAATAATTAGTTATGAAACATTTTGATGAATTGGAATAAATGAAGATAATGCATTGGAAAAAACATTTCATGTTTGTTATTAAAAATCTCAAATGTGATTTTATTTTAAAAATTTGATTATTTATTTTGTTTATAGAAATAGAAAGATGAGTGCTGCTGAGCAAGTATGTTATAGACTTATATCTGCTCTAATATATGTAAAAAAAAAAAAAAAAATTTAAATAACTTTTATTTTTTTTTTTTTTTTTTTATTTGATTATTTATTTTGTTTAGAGAAATACGAGTGTTGCTGAGCAAGTATGTTATGCACTTATAGCTGTTTTGATATGAAACATATTGTAAAAACAGATATTATAAAAACTTCATTTGATTTCATTGCTTTTAAAATTTAATTATTTATTTTGTTTAGAGGAAGATGAGTGCTGCTGAGCAAGTATGTTACACACTTATAGCTGCTCCAAATGATACGGAGCAGCCAAATGAAATGCAGCTAAAGATGGACTTGGGTAAGATGGATGGATCCATCTATAAAATATAAAAATATTTTAGTAATCCAAACGATTCAATTTATTTAATACTTAATAATTCATTCATGGGTTTAAAATATAATGGTTTTTTTTTTATAGAAAAAGGAGACACAAAAACTAAAATTGAAGCCTTAAAGAAAACTATTCATTTAATTCTTAATGGTGAAAAATTTCCAACTATTTTGATGACCATCATTCGATTTGTACTACCTCTTCAAGATCATACTATCAAAAAGTTATTGCTAATATTTTGGGAAATTGTACCCAAAACAACATCTGATGGTAAACTGATGCAAGAAATGATTTTAGTTTGTGATGCTTATAGAAAAGTAAGTGTTTAATTTTTATCTTTACATGCTATATGCTTAATCTCCCATTAAAAATATTTTTTTTACAAAAAAAAGTTCAAACTAAATATTTTTTAAAGTTTGTTAGTTTGTCTGAGTCTCTGAAATATCATTCTATATGCATTTTTGTTTACATTTAGTTTAAATGTAATTTCTTATTTATGACATATATTAATTATAAAGTTGCTTCACACTTGACTGTTATTATATAATAATGATATTTTATTATCAGTAAGGAAATAGTTTTTTTTTTATATTGTAAATCAGCTTAAAATTTAAAATATTTACCAAACTTATCAGACCTGAAAAAAATATTATTTTATAAAATGGAATGATTCATTACATGAGCTTATTACTTCTGAGTGTAATAGCATTTCTTTAGCTTTTTTGTGGTATTTATTCAACATGAAAGCAAACTTATAAAGAAAATCTTATATAACATTAAAATGTTTCAAAATCATGTTTATGAATTGTGTAGATATTATATTGTTCTTAACATTTAATGAATTGATAAAACCACTCCTTTTTCTTATTCTTTTAGGATCTTCAGCATCCTAATGAATTTCTAAGAGGTTCAACTCTGAGATTTTTGTGTAAATTAAAAGAACCAGAACTTCTGGAACCCCTGATGCCTACTATTCGAGCATGTCTGGAACATCGTCATTCTTATGTTCGAAGAAATGCTGTTCTTGCAATTTTCACTATTTTCAAGTATGTCTGAGATTTGGTTTTATTATTTGGTTATAAAAATTTTTTAAAAGCTTTAATAATATTTTTTCCAATATTTATTGAAAAATGTAATCCATTGTATTTATTTTTATTATTCAATCTTATGATTCTTATTAAATGCTCAAAACAATCCATCCAAAAGAAATTTTTGATGTTTTCATTTTAGTCACAAATGAGAGATATTTATTGTAATATGAAGTTGATTTAATGATACAAATTTTTAAAAATAAATGAAACATTTTAACTATTACTTATAATATTTAGTTATCTGTATTACTTACCAACAGGAATTTTGAATTTCTTATTCCTGATGCACCTGAATTAGTGGCCAATTTCCTGGAGACTGAACAAGATATGTCTTGCAAACGAAATGCATTTATGATGTTAATTCATGTTGATCAGGAGCGAGCTTTGAATTATCTTAGCTCTTGCATTGATCAAGTGCACACCTTTGGTGATATTCTTCAACTCGTGATTGTGGAATTGATTTACAAGGTAATTTGTTATTAATTTTTAAGCTACCTTTGTTATGATTATTTGTAGAAGGTTATACTATTCCTTTTTACTAATTGAATTGTCATTTATTGAAAAAAGCTCAAAAATGATGCAACTTGTGTTAAAATATTTATAAATAAAATTATAAACTAAATTTTCTTTTAAAAACAAATTAAATTCATTGAGAATAACTTTAAATTCTTAAAATCGAAATTTATTGTGAATCTGTGGTTTATTTCTTTTCTTTTTATTTATTATTAATGTAATACCATTCCCTTTTTTGGGGGGGAGGGGGTTTCAATTTGAATGTGTCTATTTATGAATTTTGTATTAGTATGTTATACAGATTAAGTATTTTGAGTAATAATATCACACTCACAAAAACATGTTTTGCTTGGATTAAAGGAAAGGAATTCAAATAAAAAGTCTGTAATTTTTCATGTTTTATTTTTGCCACTTAATTATTTCCTTAAAATTTTTTTCGTGGGTCCATATTTATTTCTAAAGTAACATTGAAAAATATTTGACAGAATATGTTATTGTGTTACTAGATTAAAAGATTTGTTTTTATATTATGATGCATATTTAATGATTTATATCCACTTAAATATATGTTAAATATTTGTATTGTTTAAGTTTTCTTCATTTGTGTACTGTGTTGTAAATATGATTTTTTTAAATTTGTTTTGCATCTAATATGTTAGTAAAATAAAATAAAGTTTAATTCAAAATCTAATTTTAAAATGGATTTTATGTGTTTAGCACTTGCTTTTAAGTATTCATTTGTCATGTATAAGTACTTAAGTTTCACATAACCATTTTATTCAGGTTTGTCATAGTAATCCATCTGAAAGATCTCGATTCATTCGCTGTATTTACAATCTGCTCAATTCTAGCAGTCCATCTGTTCGCTATGAAGCTGCTGGGACACTTGTTACCCTTTCTAGTGCCCCAACTGCTATCAAGGTAACCATTTACATTATTCTACTACAAATTGTATTTTAAGTTTTCAGAATTTTTTTCCTGGCATTAGCTCTTTGATTTGTTTTGTATTAGCTATATTACTCTTAACACAAACTATTATGAACTTTTTTTTTTTGTATGCTTTTTTCAATTTCAATTATTTTCAACGAGATTAAAATATAAAACTCGCCTTAAAAGAAATTTATTATAATATATTTTCTTGATAAATTTATTGTTGAAACTGTCACTGTTAAATTTGGATGAAGTTATCAATTCTTTATGATTAAAAATCCTATACATTTTATATATGTGAAGGACATGTAAATTAATTATGTTAAGTTATTGTCAAAAATTGGTGAAGCAATGAATGAAATTTCAAAAGCCTGTCAGAAATAAGCATACTAAGATTGATGTATGAATGTATTTTCAGGAATGTAGTTAAAATTAAACGTTTGAACAGCAATTTATTCTTTAGAAATTAAGAGCTAGTAAAGTCATGTTGTTAAGGAAAGTATTGAGTTTTTGCAGTGATTATTTTTTAAATGTATAATGAAAACACAGGGAAGTAGTTCTTTAATCTATTGGACACACAAGCAAGCAATAAACATTGGTTTAAAGATAGAAGTTTTAATTTAGGTGACTTAGTTTATTATGAGTTATTTATAAATTAATTGAAATGCATTTTTTATGTATAAAAAAAAGAACAATGAGGATTACCCTGATTTTATATTTTTGCAATACAGGCTGCTGCAAGTTGCTACATTGAGTTAATTGTAAAGGAAAGTGACAATAACGTTAAACTCATAGTTTTGGATCGATTAATTGCTTTAAAAGATACTCCAGCTCATGAGCGTGTACTACAGGTATGTTAATATTTTTGCTATAAAACTGTATGAACAAGTTTTATTTTGAGTTCATATTTTGATCAAGTTTTTTATATAATCCTTTTTTATTATTTATTTATTTAGTTAGTTAGTTAGTTTAAAATTTAACTCTTTAACAAAATAAGAGTTTATTTTTAAAATTTTGCTGTAAAGTTAAATATTACTCAATAGGATCTGAAATTTTTCAACTTTCTTTAAATATAAATGAAGCTTACTTCAGCATAATATCCAAGGCGAATTTATTTTTCAAAAAATTTCAAAAATCTTTCTTTCTTTTTTTTTTTTTTTTTTTTTTCCTCTGTAAAAGTCCAATTTTTTATGTGTATAAATATTGGAGGTCTCCTTCTGGGGAAAAAAAATGATTTTCATGTTTCCAAAAGATGTCTAGCTACACCAATAATCTTTTAAAGTTTAACTTTATTATTATCTTTTATTTTTATTATAATTTTTTAAAGTTTAGCTTTTTCCTTTTTAGAATATGATGATAAATTGGATTTTCAATGTTTTGGCATTTAATATCTCCTCTCTCTCTCTTGTGAATTATTTAAACTGCTTCCTTTTAGGATCTTGTTATGGATATATTAAGAGTTTTAGCTGCATCTGATCTAGAAGTTAGGAGGAAGACATTAAATTTGGCATTAGATCTTGTATCATCAAGGAATGTTGAAGAGGTAATTGTTTGTATTATAAAAATTTACTTACTAATCATAATCCTTTACAGATATCTTTTGAATTTTTGGGTTTAAAATTTTAAATGTTATAAATTGTGAATAATGCTGCAAAATAAATATTTTTAAAAAAATACATTTCAAGGTATGTATTTATCAAAGAGTTTCACCGTAAGTCAGTTTGATTTTACTGATTAATCGATTACAATATTACTTTTTGAATGGGGGTCATGGCCAGTGGTTTTCGTTGATTCGGAGGTTTAGGCCTTAATGCCACTGTAGACCTGTTGTGTAGCTGGGGCTGATGCATGTTAAATCTGCTGAGGCCTAAAGTCCTCCCATAAGTGTGAAAATTTGGAGAAGGAAGTGCCATCTCATGTGTTGTCCTCATAACTTGACCAAGGTTCAAAATTACAAGGTTTGTCACCTATAGTCCTTGAGCTGCTTCCAGTGTAATGTTTCTAAAACCAATCAATCAGTCTTGTTGCATGGAGAATATGTAATGATATATCATCAATCTAATATTTAAATATTAATTAACATGTGATTGGATTAATAATTTTTTCTACATATGACAAAGATAATGATACCATTCTTATTTATATGAATATATAATGACTTCCTACTGCAGTCATTCATGAAAACTTTAATTCATTTTGGTTTTAAACAACCTTGATCATTGTGCTTGGGCTTTTTTTTTTATATTTTTTTATCTGTCTAGCAGAATTGTCAGTTATAATGGTAACCATTTAATAATGTGATGTCATACCACATAATATGACATCATTTCATGTGAGATTAACCAATCACTATGCAGATTCCAATCCTGTTATCTCATGGAAGTTTCTAGGATATTAAAAATTAGGAGATTGATCGGAGAGATTCATTTGATTCTCTCTTGCTTGCACTTTGCATATGCTTGTAATGTTTTGCTTCCATATATTGTGTATATTCATGTAATAGTGATCAACCTAAATAAACAAGTTAAACATACCAAGTACTAATTTCTGATTTCATTTTCACCATCATAATAACACTTCTCAAAAATTGAATTATATAATTATTATAACAAGATATATTGAAAATAAAATAAATCAACATATTGGTTTTAATGTGAAACATGTACGCAATTGAACCTGGTTAACATGCAGTTCAGTAACACACAAATCTGTTTTACGTACAGTTTAAACTATGACTTCCTCTATAATCAATTGCTTGTTGATACAACTCCTAGACAAGGCATCATTATTCCTTTTTCTTTTTAATGAAACTTAGATTAATCTTTTTCAGATAATGTAACTTCCTTTTAAAAGCACTCATTAATACTCCCCCCCCCCTTTTCTTTATATATATATAAAGCACCATTTCTTGGAAAGTGAAACTTACCAGTGTGAACTTTTTTTTTTGGGGGGGGGGGAACAGATTATTTTCAAGACCTTCCAGTCAGTTTAGATTATAGCTGTATATTCAGGCATTTTGTATTGATCAAATTTTAAGTTATAAAGCTTTTTTCTTATACAAGTGATTTCCTTATTTAAAAATGTCAAAGTATGTAAACTTCAAAAAAGTGATTATTTAAGGAAAAATTCAGAGTTTTCAAATGAATTTGAAAAGGGGCAAGAGGAAATTGCTAGAGAACTTAATATTTTTGCATCTATACTACATAGATGATTAAAAAATGAAGATGAAATGTGTTAGTTTGTTGATAACATTGATAATGATTTAAGAATAATCCAAGAAAGGGTTAGGACTGCGGAAAACTTCAATCTTAACAAATGTCTGATTTGTTAAGATTGAAATTTTGCTCAATTTATATTAATACTGTAACTCACAGATAACTTAACCCTCTATTTAATTATCATTTACCTGACTACTTTGTGTTAATAGGATTATTTTTTTATCAATAATTTAAATAATAATTAAAGTATTTATTTGTGCGAGATGTGCATATTTTTAAGCAAACATAAATTTAGTATAGAATTCTAATAATTGATGGTTTAACAACTTTCAGTTGATCTATTGTTTGATCATAGTTATTTCTAAATTAGTCAGTTTTACACATGTAACAAATGTTATATGTAATATTTGTCCTTTTAGAATGTAAATATTACAAAACTATTATTATTATTGCAAGAAATTCTAGTTATATTTTTGATTGTTTATCCTGTTGCAGTTTTAACTTACCCTTCATAAATTTTCCTTAGATGGTTTTAGTACTACGAAAAGAAGTAACAAAAACTCATAACACAGTTGAGCATGAAGATACTGGAAAATATCGACAATTGTTAGTTCGTACATTACATTCTTGTTGCGTGAAATTCCCAGATGTTGCACCTACTATCATTCCAGTGGTAAGTAAACTACTTTTCTCATAATTTAGACAGTGCTTTGATTGTTTTTAATTGTTATTATTTTGATTGAATTTTTTAATAATATGAAATAATTATAAATTTTAGTTACTGGAATTTTTGTCTGATAACAATGAGCAAGCTGCTGCTGATGTTCTTGCTTTTGTACGAGAAGCCATGCAACGCTTTGAACAGTTGAGAACTCTCATTTTAACAAAATTGCTAGAAGTGTTTTCTACTATTAAAGCATCAAAGTAAGTCCAGTTTTTATAATTATCTTTTTTTTTTTTTTCATTCAGAAATTTAAAAAAAAAAACTGCTAAATATTTTTAAGTTACTAGCAATAAATACTTTAGATCATAAATGTTCTAAGCATTATTTAACTTAATTTTAAAATGGCTGAAGAAAGTTATTGAATATATTTCTCATTATAATAATTATTGCAATTTTATGTTTTATTTAGCACCAAAAAATGTTATGTCTTAGAAAATGTTTTATTTCTAGTTTGAATTTTTTTAATTAAATGTAAACTTTTTTCATCAATAATTCATACATTCATTCTGACTAATAATAAGAATTTAAAATTTTTATAACATTAAATCTTCCATTTCTGATGCTAAATGGGATATATTTAAATTACAAGTATTTACTATTCTCTATATGGTAAAAATTCGGATTTATTTGTTCTAGAATTCATCGTAGTGCCTTGTGGATTCTTGGTGAATATTGTGAAACTGTAGAAGATATCCATAGTGTAATGACTGAATTCCGACAGTGCCTTGGGGATGTAAGGAATTGTAACCTTTTCATAAATAGAACTATAATACATTTATGTGTATGATAGTTCTTAAAATTTTAGAAAATGTGCATTAAAAAATTAAATGTTCACTAACTTGCAATGCATCATATTTTGATTTTATAATTTGTAATGAATGGTAAGCAAAAAATTTTAAATGTATAATTCTTCATATTTCTGGTTTATTGTAATCTGTGAATAACAGAATTATATAAATATTGTAAAAAGCATATTCTATTGCTGTGGCTTTTATGCTCATTATTTCAAAATTTGTTGAAGGGCATCTTGTTATTATTTGTTAATGGAAAAAGAATAAGTTGTTCTATTAAAAAAAAAATTTAATAGGTAAAAATTACTTTATCTCATTAACAACATTGAAATTTCACTTGTAATCAAGATCTATGCATCTTATTGATTTTGATATGATTAATATGTTATACATTGAAGATTTAAATTGTGATTGAATTAATGCACTATTTATTATACATAGTTACTGATCTTAATTTTTTCCTGTATAAAATCAAACGCTATTTTCAGTCATAATCTGCATAGAATATTTGTTGTTGTAATGTCATCGATGTATTTTTATAGATTCATTTCATGGATAAAGTAATAAATTTTATTTGCTCCTTTTAATTGTAATTTTATTTATTTTAAGAATTTTTTATTCATACTCAGAATTATGTTTCATCTCTTGTTTTGTACTACATGTTATATCCATTTTAGATTCCAATAGTTGACGATGAAATGAAAAAAGCATCTGGTGATGCAAAAGAAGATAATGATTCTGATTCGACTATGACTGCTCCTGTACAAAAACTAGTCACTGCTGATGGTACCTATGCAACTCAGAGTGCATTTAGCTCAGTCCCAGCTTCATCAAAAAGTAAGCAATTTTAGTCTTTGAAATTTATTTTGAATTAAAATAAAATCTTTAAGTTTTTCAAAAACGTAAGTTATACATCATAAAACTTTAAAAATTATAAATTAAATTGTTTTCAAATGTATCATTTTTTTTTCATCAAAATTCTGTATGTAAATATGATACTATGAAAATATTGATTCAAAAATTGTGTTGTTAATAATCAGTGCAGTTATAGAATTTCTTACATCAAGAGCATTTACAAAAATTACTCTGTTAGTACTTTATAAACAAAATACTAATATGTGTCATGTAAGTATATACATATTTATATTTATGTGTATATACTTACATGATACATTAACATTTCTATTATCTTTTTTATGTGCATCCTACAATGATTCAAAAATTAATAAAGTTTATAAAGTTTAATACCTTATTACTTTTTACATATATCTCTCAAAATATTTTGGAGAAATTTATTAAGTAATTTTGACAAATCTGAATCATTAATGACTATTTACAAACTTTTTCCAAAAATTCTTATCAAATTCATGCATGTATATCATCCAATTTTACATATTGTATTTTGAATATTGTATCTAGATTTATATGTTTAATTTGTAATATTATTTTTTTGTTTTGCAACATGATTTTTACTCTCTTAAATATAATCATTCCTAAAACGTTTTCCTCTTTTTCAGGTGAAAAGAAACCTCCATTGAGAGGTTACTTGTTGGAAGGAGACTATTTTATTGGTGCAGCTTTGTCTTCTACTTTAGCAAAGCTGGCACTTCGTTATATCACTCTTGTGCATGATCCAAAGAAACAAAATGTGAGTTATTAGGACTATTGTGTAATATAATGTATTTTGCAATCTTTGTGATTATTACATTTATTGATTTTTATTCCAGTCTTTCATTGCTGAATCCATGTTGATTATGACCTCCATCATTCATTTAGGAAAATCAGGTTTAGCCGCAAAGGTAGGTTGTTAATTAGAGTATTTTAATATTCATATTATAATTTATATTTTCTATGATGTTTATAATTTGATTGTTATGCTTATAATTTGTGGAAAAAAAACACATTTTTTTTCTTTCTTCTTAAGAATTATTTTATGGTTGTTAAATTTATTTACAAGAATTTTACTCATTTTTGTAATTTAATGCAAAAAGAAAAAAAAAAGTGTGTTAAATGAATAACATTTTTGTAAAGACATTTGTTAAAGATGTTGAAAATATCTGTTGAATTGTAATTTAGCAGATTTTTTTTTTTTTAAATTAGAATGATGTATAGTGTGTGTGGCTCTTTTTTTCCCCCATGGAAATCATAGGTATTAATATATGAAAAAGTTATTTAAATCACAAATTTAATAATGGTTTGTAATATCCTAAGAAAATTATTCATTAATTTTGTAACTTTTATTTAGGAACTTACATTTGTCCATTTATATATGTTTTGGTTACAGCTCGCAATTTGATTCATTTTTAATATTTTTTTTTATGTAAAAACAATATTAACCAATAGCCAACTTAAAAACAGAACATATGTAGATTTGGCCAGTGAGTTGTAATTTTTTCTGACCCTTATGTATATTATGGACCATCCCTCTGTGTACTTTATTGGGCTGTTTAGCTATCTCCTTTATTCTATTCTGACTTGTAAAATATGCAATTCAATATCTGCATTAACTATTTTATTGTTGTGATTGAGTGTTCCATGATATAGAAGTTAGCTCTTTTTTTTTTTTTTTTTTTTTTTTTTTTTAAACAAACAATCAGATTAAATTATACTCTTTTGTTTTATAGATTAATTTCAAATTTTGAATTGTGCTGAAGGAAGGTTGTAGAAAACTGTTTATCAAAACAAAATTAGAAATCATGTGACATGACTGCTATGAAGCACTGAATTTGAAATTTCAGACTTTAATATGATCTGTAACTTTGACAATTTCCATTAACTAATTTGTAATTATACACAAGTACTAAATTATTTAAGCCTTTTTTTGCTCTCGGTTTAAACTGTACAAACCAAAAGTAATATAGATTGAAGACAAATCTTTGTTTTAATTTTTGAAATCAAGTATTTTTATTACTTCAATTTTAAAGGAATTTAGTTCTGATAAATGTATTGAATTGTATAAATTAATTTTCATAATATTCAGTTGTCTCATTTCTGATTGCTTTTCCATATTGATTTCAGGCCATTAATGATGATGATATGGAAAGAATAGCATTGAGCTTGAAAGTACTGGCAGATCGATCACCATTGATGATTAATATATTTACTGATGAATGCAGAAAATCTCTTGCTGCCATGTTAGCTGCTAAACATGAAGAGGAACAAGAAAATATGAAGGTTCATACAATTTTTCTGAAAATACTTTAAAAATCTAGATTCTTATAAGGATTAGAATCTGTATTTTTACAAAAGTAATTTTTAGAATTATTTTTAAATGAGTTTCTAATGCTATAAAACATTACTTGTATATTAATTACGAAATTTTTGAATACACATGTAAGAAATTACAATATATTATATTTGTAATATTAACAGTGTAAACGACTATTTTAAATTAAAATGTGTATAATTTCTTGGAAAGTCTTGTAATAAAAAAATTTTAACTCCCATCAGGCCAAAGAGAAACATAATATTGTTGTACAAACTGATGATCCAATTACTTTCAGTCAACTACAAGCAAAGGGTGATGCTTCAGGAACTGAGGTATGTCCAGTCTTTCATTTTTAGGCATCTAGCTTATTTCTTGCATTGTGTTGAAGCTTCATATTTACAAGGCAGAAAAAGAAAAAAAAATCAATTTTTCTTTCAATGTTATTCATTATCATAGTAATAATTATTTGTGTGTGTCATTCATAAAATTCGATAATATGTAAAATAATAATAATTTTGAAATCTTACGTCAGTAGAAAAAATATTATTTAAATCAGTTCTAATTATATAGAATAGTTTATGAAAAATATCCTATGAAATTAAGGAAGAATAAATGTCTGGCAAAAAACATGGTTTCATTCTCTTTCTTTAGCCCAACTTAATTTTTTCAAAAACCGTGACAGTGTGTGAAAATTATCCTTTGAATTTCATATTAATTTATTTCTTGATTATATATTTAATTATTTGGAACATATGATTTAATTTTTAGAATATGTTTGAATTGAGTCTCAACCAAGCAATTGGTGCCTTGAAAAAAGAATCTGCGGCTGATCTGAGCTCTTCAAAGCTAAGCAAAGTTACCCAGCTCACTGGTTTCTCTGATCCTGTGTATGCTGAAGCTTATGTGCATGTGAACCAATATGACATTGTTTTAGATGTTCTTATAGTCAATCAAACATCTGATACGCTTCAAAACTGCACTTTAGAACTGGCTACCTTAGGTACGATTCTTAATTTTAAATCAATATCTTGTCAAAATCTTTCTAGAGCTTTTGTGTTAGCTTTAAAATAATTTTATATGAGCAGAATAACATGTTTAAGGACTTTTATTTATCTAACAGTAAATTTGTATATTATGTATGATTGCTAAAAGTAGCATTTAAAAACAATCTTATTGTAATATATGTATTAAAACATCTGCTATAAATTTAATGATAAATATGTGCTGTCATCCAGTTTCTTTTACTATTCAATAGTATTATTAAATATTGAAATAAAAAAATTATTCTTTTGTAACCCTGAAATTTATATATTTAAATATGTGATATATTACATTCTTGTCCAAGCCAGGGTGAAAATAAAAAGCAATTTTTCCATTAGTGCTGGGTTTTTTTTTTTTTTTTTTTGTAGCATAATTTGAAAGGAATTTGCATGCAAAATGTTAAGCTTGATCAAATGATTTAATATATTTATTAGGAAATTTAAGTATATTTATCAAGTATATAAGTGCCATACACAGATTATAAAATCCTGAAAAAATTTTCTGATAAATTTTTAATATGATAATTTGTTTGTTTTAAAATTCTACAAATAGAAAATTAATAAATACTCTGACTAGACTTGAAAGGCATTTGCAAGTTTAGAAAAGAAAAAATTTGTATGAATTAATATGTAATCAGTAGGAAGAAAATAGTATAATTTTTGAAAATACTTGCTAATTTCTTATTGGCACTTCGTGACAGATTATGCATTTGAATATTTTGCTGTGCTGAATTGTGGGGTATTAATTTATATGTAAAAGTATCTCAATAATTTTTCAGAAAATTAATTTTATTAATTTCTATTCTCAATGTTTTTTTAAATGTATAATTTTAAATTCAAGCAATAGTTTACTGTTATCATAAAAAATATAAGATATAGTTTTTTTTATCCCATCTTAATTATAAAATATACACATTTTAAAAGATTAATAAAATTTCAAATAGACAGTTAAAAGGTAACTAAAGTCATTTCTCTAATCTTCTAATCATTGTTTTAGGTGATCTGAAGCTTGTTGAGAAACCATCTCCTGTTATTCTTGCACCTCATGATTTCTGTAACATCAAAGCAAGCGTAAAAGTTGCGTCTACAGAAAATGGAATAATCTTTGGCAATATAGGTATTCTTTTAATTCTTATTTGTCATATGTTTTTATAATGTTTTTCTTTTTCAACTTCTTTAAATAGAAGCCAATTTTCATTCTACTTTATATTTAATTTGGAATCAGTCTTGAACTATGAAATTATTGCTCTTCAAAAAATTTTGTAATATACTTCACTGAGTTATTATGTATATTATCATAATAATTATTTCTAAATTCAGAATAGAAAAACTTAATTGTTAAAAGTGTAATTTATGTATAATGTTTTCATAAAAAAAATGTGGATGAGTCAACTGTTTGTATTGTGAAAAAGAATCTTAAGATTATTCACTTGATTTTCAAAAGTTTCTGCTGTATTTTAAGAAGTTTTTTTTACTGGTACTGTATTACTTTTACTGTGTTATCAAATTGTAGCAGGTAATGAACATATATTTTGTATTTATATGTAATATTTTATGTTAATATATAATTAAATTTGTATGATACTTTTTATTGACATATATGTTGTTCAGCTTCAAACTTAAATAATCACTAAAATAATTTATAATACTCTGCAGTAGGTATGGGTCTCTTTTATATATATATATATATATATATTTAAAAGAATTGCCTCTTTGCGAAATATGTAAAAATTTGCTCTCTGGTTATTAACAAAATCTTTGGGATTTATTCTGAGAGACAAATAAAATTTCAGAATGTGAAGTTGTTGTTTTTTATTATTATTTTGAAAATATTTCAATAAAAATTAACATCTATATACTTTGTTTAATTTGTCACTTTATTCATAAAAGGATACATTAAAATTATTAAAGTTATATTAATAATTAAAAAGAGTTAATGAATCTGTTGGTTTTAAATAATTTTTTCCTCAATTTTTAGTGTATGATATATCTGGGTCCGCCAGCGATCGAAGTGTTGTTGTATTAAATGACATCCATATTGACATCATGGATTACATTATTCCAGCCACATGTACAGATCAAGAATTCCGTCAAATGTGGGCTGAATTTGAATGGGAGAACAAAGTAATTATTTATAGGATAGTATTTTGTAATTTATAATTCTATTTTAATTTATAATTCAATAAAAATTTAAAAAATAATTCTATCAAAAAAAAAAATTTGAATGTTTCTTGATTTTGGAATCTATTATTAAATTTGATTTTTTTATTTAGATTTATTATAGTTTTGCCATTC
The DNA here is from genome assembly GCA_019974015.1 of Nephila pilipes. NCBI lineage: Eukaryota > Metazoa > Arthropoda > Arachnida > Araneae > Nephilidae > Nephila > Nephila pilipes. Next base: position 82,194 of record BMAW01012920.1, read on the forward strand.
TTAATTTATCCTTTTTGTATTTTAGGTTTCTGTGAATACTAATTTAACTGACCTCTATGATTATTTATCACATCTCATCAGCTTCACAAATATGAGATGTTTAACTCCAGAAAAGGTAATCTATTTTATTTTGAGTGCATGATTAATAAGATTATTAGGAAAGAAATAAAGTTTGCTCTTGTTTATACTGTTTATTATTTTGTATAATTTTATCCTATTTCGAATTACGTCAGTGACCCACTTTTAATTCTCTGAGGTTTATGGAAATAAATGAGAACTAACACAACTGCATCTTCAAGGTTTTTTTTCAATGAGCTTAGTCATTAAGTAATCAAGAGCAGAGAGAACAGACTAAATATAGGATTCATTCATTTATTGAATCCACATATAGATGTTGCAAGCATTGATATGTCAAGTCTAGATCCTAAATTTTGTTGTAGTTCCAACTTGAATCTTAACCTTCCAGCAGGGGCGCCTCCTATACCATTGTAAAACATGATGTGTATTTCCTAGATACGCTACTGTATTTAAGAGTGTTAATGTTAAAATTTGGTTGTAATTAGTTAAGGATTCATAAGTACATTTTAATTAAATATTTGTGTAAGAATAAAACATATAAGCATTATAAAATGACCAAATGCTATTGAAATAAAAATAAATGAAATTGATATTTCGATTGAAATATAACATTTCTCACAAAAAAGCTTTAAAATAATATGAATTTTTTTTTAAAAAAAAAAAAATGAACTTAATTTAGATTTAAAAAAGGGGGGGAAAGAAAATCAGTTTCATAATAATTTCATTGAAGCATTCTAGTCTGAGCAAATACACTTTAGAGTGTTCCAGACACATAAATTTCTGGCAAATTTCACAGCTGAATCTCCTTGTCTTTTTTGGTAGAGTTTGCATCTTTTTCTTCCTGATGTCCTTTTCAACACTTTTAAGTTTTAACTCGTTTTGGAGAGAGGTAGGTGTGGTCTTCATTCAATGTGTTCTTGGGCATTTGCAAGCTGTTGCATGTATTTCCTTCAAAGTAGTTTTTCTTTGTTTGTCAAATGAAATATGCAGCTACATTTAACACGGGGGGAAAAAAACACAAGATTCCAATGCCTGATGTTTGTTGTAACAATGTAGGAATCACAAAGTTTGTCCACAGTACCCTTTGTGAGATTGTAAAATTTTATAATCTCTAGTTTTTTTCGTTCCCCTGTGTCTTTATCAATTGCTGCATCATCATGAAAGCTTGAAATTAATATAACATTTTTTTAAACCATTTTGGAATGTAGTAGAGAAGAATCATATTTTCTAAAACCAAAAAGTTTTTTTTTTTTTTTTTTTTTTTTATTATTAGTATAAACTGATCTGGAATTTAAGCTTTATTTTTTTTTTAAAGGTACCAACTAATAATAGCTTCTTTTTTTTTCAGCCTGATCTTGTATTTAATCAAAACTTGAAAATCAGCTGTTCATGGTCACATTTCTGTTAGTATTGTAAATATACGTTAACACCCTATTCATGACATTGTGGCTTGTTGCTTATGGAAAAATCACCATCAGGTTGCATTGCAGCATATATTTTCATATTGTATGTATAAAACATATAAGCATCTTCCATGAAAACCGAACTTCTGGCAATTACTAACAAACATCTCAAAAATGTTATGTATTGACTAACTGGTTGATTTTTCTTCAGTTTGCTCTTGTGCTTATGTCATCAAAGTGTAAAGCTCTCAATATTAATAAAAATCTCTTTAAACTCATTATTACTTTTAAATTGTCTATTCTTCAAGGTTAACTCTATTTCAATGGTAAACATCAACCAAATAAAACAAGCCCAAAAGAGCTTCTATTTCTGCTCTATCCATGTTTCTGGCATCTCTTGAACAAAAGTAATTAGGCTTCACGGAACAGATATACTTATTAGTCTCTTCAACTATGCTTTCAATTATGTGATCAGTAATAAAACATTTCTATATGTTCAAAATATTTATTAAATCTGTAGCTGGCCTGACAACTATTGAAACATGAATACATATATTGCAAGGTGCTCATTTAATTTTCTTGAATGGAATTTTCTGCCATTTCCATGACTCATTATTTTATTCATCTCCTGCTTCGAGTTGTAACTATGTTTGATTGACAAAAGAACTATTAGGTTCTTAGTGTGGTTTCTTGTCAATCTGTGTTCAAATATGAATGTACTTTAGAGAAATTACTCAGATGGTTACACAAATACATCACATAGTCACAATGGAATAATTTAATAACTTATATTTATATATATATATATATGTAAAAAAAATTTAAATGTTAGTATTTTTTTGTAGGCATTATCAGGTGAATGTGGTTTTATGGCAGCAAACTTGTATGCAAGATCAATTTTTGGAGAATATGCTCTTGCCAATGTGAGCATTGAAAAGAATCCCATGCTTCCAGAAGCTCCAGTTACTGGTCACATCAGAATTCGAGCTAAAAGCCAGGTATGTGTAATACTGCATATTTTACATTATCTGTTTTATTTTAATTATATTTTGACTTGTTATATAAAGAAACCTTAGAATAACACAGTTATACTCTTAATTTAAATTCAAATCCGAATATTGCAGACATTTAAATTGAAGTGGAACTGATCAATAACTGAAAATTTGTATATAATTTTATTTTTTACAACCATAAAATGTGTTTATCTTGCATTATTTTCTTTCCTGCAAATGTTTTCCATTTTATTGAAAGAGTCTATAGGTTTATGGTCTATACTATTATTTATTTGTAGTGCATATAATTATGGGTTAGAAAATTAGTTTCGCTGAAAGAAGCTGTATGAAATAATTAAGGCAAGTATGTTAAACCAGTAATGCTTCTAGATTCATGATGTGGAAATTCAGAGAGTAAATAACTAGTTTTGTTGTCACCAATGTCGTGTGATTTTGCTTCTGAATTAGGAGTTTTGTCACCAGTAATTTGCTGCATTATTCTAATATGATTTTTAGTGAAACAGTATTCGTGAATGTGTGATATCAATGAGTCAAACCAAACAAATATCCATGTTATCAAATTCCTTGCTGCTTTCTGGGGATAGATCTTGAATTAATATTGATATTTAAAATTGTATTGCATTGCAAACTGTATTTTAATCCATTTTTACTCTAAAATTTTCATGGTTGTAAGCTTTTAGCCAGTGGCATATCAGTTGAACTGTGTTCAAGTCCAAATTCTACTAAAGACCTGTTATGTAACAGAGATGTATATTAAATCTGTTAGAGATTGAAATTCTCCATAAAGTAGAAGTTAGAAGAGTAGGATATTAGCTCAATTGTCATCCAATTGAAGCTTGAAATTATCACCATTAAAACTTGTATTGCTTGTAAGAGCAGTGCTAATACATATTTAAATATAATATATCTTTCACAATTCAGTTTTTTTTTTTTTTTTTTTATTTAATTTTAATTAAAAAATTTTTTTTTAAAAATTTTTTTTTTTTTTTTTTTTTTTACTTGAGTTTACTTCAAAAATATTGTCTTCAATATGATGCAAATATATTTTAAATTCTGTGTGAAATGTTACTGCTGAAAGAAGAAAAGTCACTTATGAGATTTGTAAAATATCTACTTGTGTTATCGAAACTTAATGTTTAAAAGCAGTTATTTTTATCTTCTTAACAATGTTTTTCAATATTTGATGTTTTTACTCATCATTAGTATGATCAAAGAATAGGCAGATATGTTTTAATGAATTATAAAAATATCTGATGCTTTTTTCCACAAATGTTCAAATCTTGTATAATGTTCTGATGTTATAGCTTCCTAATAGGTTATCACACCTAGAAATATGTTAATCCAGGTTATTTCAGAAATATGAGCATTTGAAGAAACTCATTTCTCCAAACACTTCAGATTTATCATTTTGAATAATTACAACTATTTAATTTTAAATTTGAATTTTTGATTCCTTCAAGTTTAATGCATTTTGTTTTATTTGATTTGTGTGTGTATATAATATATATATATATATATATATATGTTGTATGTGTGTATATATATATATAAAATTTGTTTTAATATATTTTTAGGGTATGGCTCTCAGTCTTGGAGATAAAATTAATCTTAGCCAAAAAATGGGACTGAAAAGTGGTGCATGAGAAACATTTCCAAGAATTCATTAAAAACCTGAAAACTATGAACTGAATGGTTTCTGTGAAATGTTTCGATTCATAATTATCTAATTTTGAGGGTGTATTCATTTTTAAACCATCTTGTTATATGTTAAATTTATAGTATTTTTTGATGTAAAAATAAATATTACTCAATGTTTTCTCAACTCTGTTAAAGATTTATGGGGTTAAAATATTTCAAGACATGTGAAGATTTTTAAATTTATAATTATAACTTGTATCACTGTATGAAAAGAATTCAATGTTTGTCATTGAATATTCTTATATAATTTTGTTTCTGGCATTATGTGTTCTTTTATCATCTTGTATACTTGTGGAGTTTAATTAAAAACATTTCTAATTATATATAAATCATCTGTTTTAAACTAATTTATTGCATATAATAAAAAAAAACATTTTTCAAATTTGTTAAAAAATTTAACCACTGGCTGTGAAAAATAAGTAATTTTAGAAAAAGGAGTTTCTATTCTTGAATTATCAACAGTTATTTTTCTTGAATTTATCATCTTTCATAAGTATGTATCATTTATTTTTAGAATATAGCAATATTAAAATCCTATATAAGTGTAACTTTCAAGAAAGCTGTACTAAAGGTATATTTTTTTATTGATGATATGCATTTAAAAAAATTATATTAAACAAAATAAGGGAGCTTTGATATTTAATTTTCAATGTTTAATTTTATATAAAGCATTGTTACCTTTATTTTCAGTTGATTAAAACATTATGTTGATGCTATTCTAAATCATTCTATTTTGATAGTTTTATTTTTATAATTTAAGCTTTAAATTTAAATGTTAACAAAATCGATATCATGAATAAAAAAATACTTTTTTTTTATCTCAAAATCTTAAAAGCTGTCTCATTTATATAAAATAAGTTGTTGTTTTTTAAATATTAGTATAAACTAATTTTATTCTTGCTATTTATATCGTGTCATACTCTTCACCAGTACTGTGTTTTAGTTTACATCTTTATGAGCAGTAATTTTGAATATCATTTGTGAAAAAGTTCATTTTCAATATATTCATTGAAATGTCTCATTTAATACACTATTAAGAATATTTTTTTTTAAAATGGGGAAGTAAAACAGATCGCTGAAATAAATAACTGTAATATTTAATAAAATCTAGATAACAATTTGTTTCTGATAATATAAAAATCTATGTTGCATAAAAAATATAATGTAAAATTTTTTGGCCTTATATTGCTTATTTTTTAGCACCAAATTCATAATAATTTATCTTATTGCATTTTGATTTATTAAAATTAAAATTTAAAAATATTTTTCAAATTATTAAATTTTAATGGTATTTCTAAAAGATGATAAAATTTCAAAACAAAAATGGAAAATTTTTAAATAAAAGTTGATACACTTATGTATCAATGACTATTTGAAACATAATCATGCATGGAAGTATGGTGGTGTATGTAGAAAGTACTACATGTTGAATATTTTTATAGTCACTGAAGTGTTTTATTGCACAGTATTGTTAATCTGGCTCATATAATATTAAAGTCTAGTGTCTGTGCTCCCACAGACATTATTAATAAATATCAATGAAATGTTTATGTAGCAGTTATAATACTTTATTTTGTTACAATATATGTGATCTTATTAGATATCTACTATTATTTAACACATTTTTATTCCTATATAATTTCATTATTTTCTGACATTCTATTATTTGGTACTCCTAATAAGCAAAAGACATTAAAGTGAAAATTGACCTACAATTGTTTAACTTTTAGACGCGTATTAATTATTTATGATTCTCCAAAAAAAAATTTCAAATAAAATTCATGAGGGAATGTATAGTTTATATTAGAATTTTAAAACAACTTGTGTATCATATATAAGATTATCTATATATGTTACTTTTATAAATAAAAAAAAAATGCAGGATTGTAGACTGAATTCTATACTCCCAACTGTATATGTTATGAATAGGAATTCATATAAATAGGCTCATTTCTTTTTAATATGAATTGAAATTTCAGTAATATTTATTTTCCAAACAAATGCAATTCTTATTTTATTGAGGTGTATGAACCAATTTTATTTTGTGTCAATTTTCAAATTAGGATCAAATATTTAAGAATAATGTATAATTTAATATGTTAAAGTCATAGGCTAATGTATGAGTTTTGGTATGCTCAATCAAATATGCATTTCAGTTTTATGCTAGTGTTCAGGTATTGTTTATCAAAAATAAATCATATGCATATCAAATATTTCTTTAACTTTATAAATTACTTCCTCACTATTGCTACACTGATCAGAATCTAAATCTGACTTAAATTTTTTTTAAAATAATAGTAAGTTTCTTGGGGCTTGAAAAGAAATTATTAGAAACAATGTTTTTTTTTTCCCTCAAGTTTGAGGGAATTAAATTTATGAGGAATAATTCAATTTTAGACCTGAGTTATCTTTTTATTTTAAATATGTTTTAGTAAAATATGTCAAATAAAAATAGTCTGTGAATCAAGACATGTTTTTGTTATAAAGAAAAGCACTTTAACAGCTTTTAAAGATATTGTCCTAAGTACCATTGCTTTCTAATGAAAATGTTTCTTTTTTTTTTTTATAACAGCTACACATAACATATATTCTTTAAACATTGTTCATTAGCATAATTAATTGGCCATGTTGAGGTTAATTCAGTGCTATTTTAATTTTGAATAGAGTTAAGCATTTTTCACTAACAGTGAAAATTCTATATTTGTTTGGTAATTGTTTTTGGCATTTTCCCAAAAATACTTTCAAAATCAAAATAGCTTTAATTTATTGATATGAGAAATTGTAAAATTTCCAAATGTAATATCTTATTAAATTTCCAACCTTCTGTGTCAATAAAAATAAATATGAATGGATGCATACAGGAAAATTTTTACAGTAAATAAAAGATTAACACTTAATAGCAGTCATACAACTTAAAATGGTTTCTAACTGAGCAGAAAGGGGGGGGGGCTTTTAAATTCATGCAATGTCGCGCAAATTCTATTAAATTAGAATCCCAATAAAAAGTACAACCTGGAATAAACTGGCGTTCCACTGCGTTGAAAATATTCGGCAAGACATAAAAAAGATAATTAGTATAGTTAACGTAACCATTTATTTATTATCTTGAACCAGGAAATTTATTAATTTTTAGGTAACACTGTGTATTTAAGAAAATGCATAGCTCTTCAGGGTTTTTTATTTATCAATGAAAATGATAGAGGATTGTTCATATTTGCTTAAGTATTATTTGATAATGATTTCAAAAAAAACGAATTTTTTTGTTCTTTTTTTTAAAAAAAAATATTGATTTTGTGATAAGAAATGTTACTTGAAACTTCCCCCTCTCCCCATTCTTCTACAACTTATAAAAGGGGGAAACCCTTTCCGCGGGTGTATTAGTGCCGGACAGACAAAATAAAGTGATCAAAAAGAATCCTGGATGCTTCCCTTAAAATGTATATATGATTCATAATATCTGCATACTTTTATAAAATATGGATTTTTACAACATATATAAATATGTGATTCGCCCAGGGATTTCATTTTGTCGTCTGAAATTAAATTCTTTTTTAATGAGAAAAGAATATTTATTTCATTAACTGTCTATCATGGAGAAGCTAACTAATCAAAAAATACTCTTTGAGTTCGGACGCAATGAATTTTCTACTATTAATGTATTTAAAATGTTACAAAAAGCTTTTAAAGACTATTGTTTATCATAAACAGCAGTATTTGGCATAACAAGTTTAAAGAAAACTGGGAATTCATCTTAGATCTGTGACGTTGGACTATTCGCGATTTTCTCGAGCCATGTGGTGACCGGGGATGACAGAATAGTCCCACTGTAGCTCATGCATGTCGTAAAAGGCGACTAAAATGGGTACCCAGCGTCTGGGGGTATAGCCGGGCACCCTGCCCCAGGGACTTGCCTTCTTAGGGTAAGTACGGTCATCATGACCCCGAGTGATCTTTTTCTTTCCCGTGGGGTTTACTGCCTTTGATAAACACGGGTGACGCACCCCCTGGTTACCCTAACGATTCTTCTCTATTTTCGACCCTCCTTGTCAACCAATTTGTCTTTTCTTCTCTTCTAGACCACAGTTAAATCTTATTTGGCGAAGCATAGCCATATCTGGCTGTTGCGCCAATAAACTTTCTCACTTGATCCTTGTCAATCAATCTTTTCATTGTTTTACAGTCTAGATCACAGATTTACCTTGTGTGGCGCAGTATGGCCACGTCTGGCTCTTGCGCCAATATAACTTCACTATCATCATCGCGATTTTCTCTTCATTAACTCGGGAACTTTATATTAATTTGTGCGAATAGCGTAAAATTACAACTTCCCTCCAAACCAAAATAAAACGTAATTAAGTAAATTAGAGGGAGATAGAAGTGATTTAGAGATAATGATATAAAAATGAACTGGATTGAAAGGGAGATAGAAGGAAGCGAGACTTACTGACAAGAGTTTTGAAATTTAGATTGAAACTCTTTTATTAGTTTTGTGCATTGAAACAGATTTTATTGAAGTATTAAGATAAGAATCGGTTATTAATAAGGGATTGAATCATACCAGTGAATTGGTAAGCTAAAAATTATTGGTTGATCCTAATTTAGAATTGACAATTGAGTTTAGGATTCGCGCGAGGGAGAGTGACTTATCCATCAGTGGTTATTAATAAAACATTTTGGTTTGTTCTTACGTGTTTTCGATTCGAGTTCAGTCATTATTACTTAATATATATTATTAAGATGTGACACAAGAGCAGAGTAATGAAGGACATTCGTTATCTAAGTGATCGTTGTTTAACAGTAAGAGACATTGAACAAGTTCTTATATCATTTGTTTCCTGTCTAGCGATTTGAATTATCATGTGGGTTTGCGACACGGCGTTTCAGGAGCTTAATATTTGTTCCAAAAACAAAAAACGAATTGATGTGTCCCGAGACATGTTACTTTCTAAAGATGTGTGAATCCTCTTTAAAAAACACATTATTACTGGTGAGGAAACTTGGACCTTATGCACATCTGTTGTAAATTACAGCTATTAATGTTTTATTTGTTCAGTTTCGGAAAGTGGTTCATTGAAATAACCGGAAGTATAGATAATATATAGTTCTCAGTCTGCTGAATTCTAGTCTTAAAATCTCGAGGTTTAAATCAGCTGCAGTTATGGGCATTCGTCAGTGAATCTAACACTAATTATTGCAGTCTGTCACACTGTTCCGAGGTACGTTGGCTATCTTGCTCTAAGGTTTTTAAACGATTCTGGGATTTGAAAAAATATATGCCATTTTTAATCAGTAAGAATCGAAATGCAAGTCTAATTCTTACGCTAAATGGATATAAGATTTATCCTTTACGGTCGATATTACAAAACACTTAAATGATTTAAATAATAACTGTAAGGAAAAGATCAAATTATTACAAACAAATGTGTTTACATTCTAATATCAGCTAGTTTTATGATAAAGGCATCTAAAATATTTAATGCCCTGTCCGACTTGCAAAATGAACAAAATAACTTCATGAATTCAATGATGTCTCTTGTTCTTTCCCTTGACATGACATTAACTTTGATTTTGTGTTCGATAATATGTCTTCTGTAACAGGGAGATCTGGTGTCGTCAGATTTGGAAGAGGTGGTGGATTTTGAGTCATCGCTATAATCCATTTCATTTTGCTAATCATTTCCATGGTCAGAATCCGGTAGTGTTAGTGTAAAAAGGAAAAAATTTGCTGAAATAGAACTGGATATATCGATATCGCCAAATCACACAAAATGACCTGCGTGTTTTTCAAAACGTGGTCGACTTCCTAATTGCTTCTAAACAAGAAAAAAATTAAAAAAAGCGCAGGAAATCACAATTGAATTACTTCAATGATTTCTCAGCTTTCCCATCAAGAATCCAGTTTTCTGTCGCTTAGAGATTATTTCCTCCACCAGATGTCACTAGTGAGGCTGGTTATTATGTGAACTTTTACATCGAAAACAGAGTTTCTACTCAGACAAACTTTTCAAAATTTTCCCTCCATATTTTAGAAACCACTACGAAGAAGGAAAGCTCCATTTTTTTTCTCAAAGTAACTTTTAAATTACAAGATTCAGGCTAGAAGAGCGCTCTATGCGCCCGTTGAATCCAATGTGAACGTGATTACTCACAGTAATTGGATACAATACAAGAACGACTCATTATAGAATCTTATCCTGTTGTCCAGTTTTGTTCCTTCATCATTCACACGAGTATTGGAGTGCTTGCCTGAGCAGGCATTTTACTGGAGTATAATTTTAAAAAAAAACGACTACAACTTAATAAAAAAACAAAGAAAAGTGCTTAATTTTATAGTAGATAAAATACGTAATAAAAAATAGTGGTAAAAAGTTAAGAAAAAGGATTGGCTACAAAGCTAAATTTTTATGTTTTTAAGATATTTTTTTAACCAATAAAAATTGCAAAATCATTGAAAGTCTCTCTCTTAAAGTTTGTAGATGAGATTATACAACTACTTTATCTTTGTCATGAAGTACTTGTTAGTTTCATTTTAGCTTGCAATTTTAAAATATCAGTGAATTTACGTTCTAGTATATTATAACGCTAAATGCATTTATTGTTCCAAAATTAATAATTAAAGGATATATTTTGAGGAGGTGATCTCTCAATATTAAATGCAATAACACGTGGTCATTTTATTGAGTTGACATTTTGTGATAAGGCTGTTTATATAATTTCTGTGATTAAACAATGCTGTATATATAATGCTGTTTTTAATTTATGTGATTGGTTGCTTTAATATATGGATATTGAAATAAAAGGTACAACAGTTTATTTATAAATCAATTTTTGAAAAATTAAACGATTAGGAAATAAAGCCCTTATTAATGTCAATGTAAGTTATATTTATAAGAAAATCGAATAGTTTCACAAAATAATAGTATATGCTCTAATAACGTCTGTGAACATGTACGTTTTAATGAATATTTGTGAGATTTCCTGTCTTTCCAGTTTGAAATTTTAGTTGGTTATAAATTTGGAAACGCCTCTTAAAAACTCCGTCTTATAACATTTGACGCGTCGATTCGTAACAGTTTTATGAATAATTTCTAATTTCTGTTGTTGATACCTGGACACCCGCATATAAGTGCAGGTCTGGTTTAATAAAGATTTCTACAATGTCAAGTATTGACATTAACTTAATTTTTATGCTTCTTGAAGTGTCACACTTATCTTCTGGATTTTCTGATTACAAGTGTGAATAAGTTAACACTCCTCTTTGTCGGAATGTGATAGGCATCACATTCGCAACTAGTTTACCTGCACATACTACTTTTTGATACCAATTCATAATTTACATGCATTTAAAAAAAAGGAACTTTTTTCTTCAACATTACAAACATCCTTACATATGTTAGTAAAAATTATAAAGAAAGTACTTGCCAGATATTCTTCATATTTTTGCTGAAATAAGTATTGTTTCTACAATTGTAACTGTTACGGAGAATTCGATTTTAACAATTCGATTCTTCTGAATTTGGAATAAAAAATGGTAACGGTTATAACTTTTTCGGTTTTGGAAGCTTCTTTAATTATTATTTAAAATTAATTTTATTTACTTTAATTTTTTATTTGTATCTTTTTTATCTGTATTGCTAATTTATCCTAATAATTTCAAACAAGGTAAGAAGTTTAGAAGAAAATATCCTTTGTCGAAAAAAATTAAAAAATTGCTTTAACATTTTACCGTAAAAAAGTGTGAAACCGAAAAGTAATGTTAAAGATTGTTATGTCTGAAAAAATATATAAAAAAAACAACATTAACACTGAAATACTACACTGAAATTAGAATACTGGTCGTGTTACTCACGAAATATTGCTGATGGAGAAATATCGCCTTTTTTTTTTTTTTTGTCTAATATATTATATATTATTAATTTCTTATTTATGAATAATAGCTACAGCTTGATTAAATATCTAAGTTGCTCTAAAAATAAAAATAATGAGCTTACTAGTTCGTCAAAATGCTTCCAGTTAGACTTTATTTGTAAAGCTGATTCTCATGCTTTGCATAATTTCATTTTGTTCCGTTTTCTATTTTAAACTAAAAAAGCACTTGTTCTAAGAATTCATAAATATATACACTCCTAGTTTAGTTTAGTTTAGTTTTTATTAACGTCGCACTAGAAGCAACACGAGGGCTATTGGCGACGGACCTCGTAATTTTGAACCACGGTCAAGTGACGAGGACGACACCTGAGCTGGCACCCCCCTCTCCTAACATCCACACCACGCCAACGGGAGGACTTTGGGCCCCGAACAGATTTAACGTGCATCAGCCCCGGCTACACGGCGGGTCTTTGGTGGCCAAGGATCGAACCCGCGACTGAACGAAAACCGCCAGCCGCTATCCACGACCTTGACCACTAGGCTACCGCGGCCCCCATATATACACTCCTAATTATGAAAAGGTAGGACTTGAAATATAAAGTAATTTTAAAAAAAGACATCACAATTTCAAATACATTTCTATTATGTATATTTTTTACATATTGTATCTTGTTTCATATTGCTGCTGAATACTAAAGATGGCGCTGATGCGAGTTGTATCCGAGTGTGTTTAAAAGAAGGGAATTGGTGAGATGGGAAAGACCACGCAGGGTATCGTTCAGGTTCATTTATTATGTAATCATAACTCAGATATATATCTCGATAATTTACTTTGCATGTTATTTGACACTTGAGTACATAAAATTGTGAATTAGGGCTATGAACGTTGATTGATGTAACCGGCAGGAAGTAGAAAATGCATTTCAGTCTATTTAAATCTATACGGTGACGGATTTTAGGCTCCGATAACTTATAAATCCGAAAGGTCATTTTGTTGAGAAGTCTTAAAAAATATAATTAGGAATTAAGTTTCTATCTTGATCATTTTTATATTAATAACTAGAACCACAAAATTCCCCGATATAACACTTTACCACAAAGAAAGTTACTTGAATCTACAACCGTTAGTAACAGACCTAAGGTCCTCAGTGCTGAAACCCATATTTCTTGTTCCGTACTCATACTTTTTCTACTTTCAGACACGTTCAAGTTGGATTCAACGGGCGATTAGAGCGCGGAGCTCTCCACTAGCCAGAATCTTGTAATTTAAGAGTTACTTTGAGAAAAAATGGAGCTTTCCTTCTTCGTAGTGGTTTCTTAAACATGGTGGGAAAATTTTGAAAAGTTTGGATGAGTAGAAACGCTGTTTTCGATGTAAAAGTTCTCATAATAACCAGCCTCACTAATGACATCTTGTGGAGGAATCTCTAAGCGACAAAAAACTGAATTCTTGATGGAAGGTTGACTTAGTCGATGGTACTCGAGAAAATACTCGTGAATAATCAAAGTAATGATGTTGTGTGAGTTGTGAACGAAAATTTGGAATCGTTCCGATTTAATTTATTCTAATAATTACTATTAAAACTTCAGATTTACCTCTGAATAAAATTTATTCTGCATAACAGGGCGCCATCATAGTTATATTTTTTATAATTTACGGCTTTTAGTGTTGATTTGTTTGGTTTCGGAAAGTCGTACATTGAAGTAACTCGCATTTATGAAAATAGTATGTTTCAATCTGCTGCATTTAATACAATAATGGCCTTTGTTAGGCTGGGGAAAAGTATAACTCTGGATGGTGACCATTTTGCGATATGATGGTGACCATTTTGCGATATGATGGTGACCATTTTGCGATGGTGACCAAACCATTTGCGTTCCTGAAACCAATTGAAATTTCGTGCACGTCACTATTGAATTTTAATGCTGGAATAGAGCACCATATGCGCGTCTGTGTTTAAGTGCGACGTAGACCTCGAAAATAATGCAGGCCTTGTCATCAGCCGCCGTGACTTGGCGGAAAGCAGGGAGACACTCCCTAAAGTTTCGAGCAAAACACTGCTCGTCAACATTAGAGGTTAGTGTTAGGGTAACTTTCCTTGAACGAAATAGAGACACCAACACGTTTGAAAACGTTTGAAAATAGCCACAGCCAGAAATTTAAACTAGAAACCTTTTTACCAATAATCGACTCTAATTTGCAATATACAAACGCGTAGTAAAAAATATGAAGGACTTTTTGAAATATTTAGATTTTTTAAAAATATTTCTAATTTTGATGAGATAGAAATTAAAATAACATGCGAGAAAATATCAAAATTTTACGATAGACATTAATGGAGAGGAACTGAATTTGGAATTTCGAGTCAAAAATGATCATTTATGGCGAAAAGCTGAAGAAAAAGCAAAGAGAAGAAATGGAAAAAAGAAAGATTAATAAAAAAAATATAGTTCTACAAATGCAGATGAAGATGAAGAACAGTTGTTGAATGAAAGGACTGGAATTGGGAACAACACACTCAATACATACATGTATAATGAAAAACTATTCACAGCATTTGCCATTATTAAAATAATAGTGAGAATTTTCTTATCGATGATGATTACTAACGCGAGTGGTGAGCGTTCATTTTCAAAACTCAAAGTGGTCAAAAGTGAATTGAGAAATTGTATGACTCAATTGCGTTTGAATAATTTAGGCTTGATGAGTATTGATTAAATAAAATATTATTAACAATTGATTTTGATAGACCTAATTACTGATTTTGCGAATTTAGAATGTAGATAACAAATATTCACATAAAACCTCATTTTACTGTGGATCACTTTTATTGAACTGTACGTGTATATGCACCAAATTAGATTAAAGGGTCGCCGCAAGTGGGGCATATTTTTCATAAGGCCCAGGGCCTCTATAAGACTTAAGAAGTCCCTGAGCACACCTCTTATTCGTAATGTAAGAGGCATCACATAGGATTTTGTCGATTACGAGCATAAACTACGCGTTTTGATACCTTTTCATTCAATTATTTTGCATGTCTACCGACTACTTTTTTCTCTTCAACATTCCAAATAACTTACAAATGTTAATAACATTTTCAATTTTTTTTTAATACTGAATTAACAATTTGAATCGTAAAAAATACTTGTAAGACATTCTTTATATCCCTGCTTTTTCAAGTGTTGTTATTACAATTGCAACTCTTCCTAAATTATTTAAGTTGTTTCAATCATTCGCTATCTCTGATTTCTTTCTAGTAAAAAAATTAATGATTCTTAATTATTCAGTTTTCTGATGCAAGTTTAATTAAATTTTTTTTCAAAAAAAACAAACAGAATACTATGTACTTTATTAGTAATTTTTTCTTCACAATTTTAAAAAAGTAAAAAGTTCTGGGGAAACAATAGTTTTCGAAATTATTTCAATTTCGTTTTACCAGAAGAGTGTCACATTCAAAAGTAATATATAAGATTGGAATCCCTGAAAACATGTCAAAACAAAGTAAACATTGAAATATCTCATAAAAAATTGAATGGTTGGGTCCCCCCCTCCCACAAAAGATGAGTGTTGCTGATGGAGATATTAAGTGTTGATACATACCATGCCTTTCTCTCTTTTCATCATTATTAGTAGCTCCCCAAAGGGCTATTCTTTTAGTTCGATCACTCTTGGCATACCAGATCACTTTTCAATTTCTTATGATTTTCTTTAATTTTAATTACATTTAGCTTAAATATATTCAATTTAATAATTTATCCTCTCCTTTAATTTTAATATCGGAAATGTTAACTATTGTCCATTTCTCGATATATCATCATTTACTTTAATTCCTATACCTTTTTTTGAATAATTTAATAACAATTATAAAAAAAAAGCGCATCTTGGGTGATTAAGTCAATTCTTCGCAAAACTTTGCACATATCCTTTTTTTTTAAATCTTCAAATTAAAATTGAATTTTTTTCTTCATTATTTTTAGCTCTTGATGTAAAAATAATAACAATATCATGAATAAATCTCCAATTTTCTTGAAAAATAAAAGTGACACTGAAACTAATTTGCCAAAATGCTCTCATGTAAGGTTTTGTTTACAAAGCGCTCTGTGAACTTTATTATTCTGTACTGTTTCCTGTTCCTAACCGAAAAGGCACTTATTTCATAAGTGTACCTATTTAAGACATGATGTAAAATACAATTCAAATTTTACCACTATCTTAAAAATATAAATTTTAATATATATTGACTTCGTATTGTGAATTCATGAGAAACACAAAGCCGCTGATTAATAAGACAAGACAGTTCTCTTTAAAAGAGAGCCAGTTAAGTAACAGAACGAGTCTACTGCAAGCGGAGGAACGACAAAGTTAGCAAGGGATAACAGGGATTGAAGAAGGTTTAAGGAATAATTTTTTTCCGCTGAATTCTATTGTCCTGGGAAATTCAGAAGCGTCTAGTCCCTCGGCAACGGCCAAAAATTACGAAGTACCTATTAAAATTAATAATTTACCCTCTCATCAGAATAATGAATCCCTTCCTTGATGAGAACGAGATAATTCACGTTGGTGGAAGACTTCAAAAATCAAAGTTCACGTCCTGATGAAACATCCTATTATTATCCCTGCAAAACATCAATTTGTGAATAATTACGAAACATTTCAACTACTTTGTAATGATGAACAAATTTTTTTTTCAACATTTGGCGCCTAGCGCCCTCTATCGTTAATTTCAACAACCTCTTTATTTACCCTTTTATCTGAATATGCTCTCCTTAAATATTCTCAAGCATTTGCATAAATTTTTAATGGTGAAATATATATATATATATATATAATTCTCACTATTTTTTTCCCCCTAACATCTGGGCAAACGTAGAAATCAACGGAAAGCAGGTTCCCTAAGTCCATTCTGACAGGAGTTCAGAGCCCAAATGGGATAAGCACTCTAGGAAACTTCATCCCATTCTTGTCCCATATCTTTATTTATATTTTGTTTGCGATGCTAATGTAGGCTCCCGTGGTGTTTCTTGTAAACACCGCAAAAGGATTTACTTCTGCAATCAATCACTTAATGATTCCTCAAACAGTTGAAGTAAAAATATTATAATTTCACCGGATCAACTGTTTCGCTCATAAACAAGCTTTTATAAATGGGGTATTTATACAAGGGCTGATTTTCGTTGCGTTCTAAAATACATTTAGAGGGGGGGGGGGTATATATAATTTAGCAATGCTTTCGACAAATATCTGGGATAACTATTTTTACCACTCAGTCTAGTTGTATTAACCACCGTTTTACCTTTTGAAGTTAACCTCTTTAGACAATTCTATTGGTTTGAACCAAGAATTTTGGATTGTCTTATATTTACGAAATACATAACCTCTTTACAAGTTTTCGATATTTTACCAGTTACCACTAATTGTTTTAAAGTTTCTAAGTCTGTGAAATATCTCAATATTAAATAATGTTCCTCCCAACTCGTGCTTAATTTAAACGCAAATGCACGTGTTTCATTCGTCAGACGTTGTTTTTCTAAAATTTTCTAAACTAATTTGGGGCGAAGGCTCGAATTATCTTATCTTACCACTTTGAATAATCATTCAGTTCGGCATATTTAATGCATGTAATAACGCTTCGTGTTTTACCTCCTAATAAATACCGACGAATTTCCTATATGAATTTTTTATGGATTTTTTGATTTTGCATATCGAAGGTTTTACTTAGACTATCCGCACCTGTTAAGATGTCATCCATATAAATTTCCTGTAATAATACACGTGATATTAATGGAAACTCTTTTTCCTCGTTATTGGCTACGTGCTGCACTGATCTTGTTCCCATAATAGGAGCGCTAGTAATGCGGCACTTTACAGAGTTTAATTTATACACTTTTAATCCATCATGCACCAACATCTTGAACAAATACATATCTTTATTTAGGATCAATCAGTATCACCCGATACATTTTTTTTAATGTCCGCAAGAAAGACAAATTGATGTTTCCATAATCTCAGCGTAATATATTAAAAATCCTACTCAATCGTACCTCCGTTACATTTTCGCATGAAGCTTTTGCACTTGCCTTAAATACGACTCTCATCAGAGTATTATTTCATTCAGAACGAACCACACAATACAGCGGATTGTAATATTTTACATCGGGTCCTTCATATTCAAACAGCTCTTCCAAATGATCTATATTTATATACTCTAGCTTAAAAATTAAAATTAATCACTCAGTTCGGCATAGTTAATGCATCTAATAACACTTGATGCTTTACCCCTAATAAATACAGATGAATTTCCTATATAAATTTTTCAGGGACATTTTTGGAGATGAAAGCCTAACTAAAGATGGAATGAAATAGCTCCAACCTTCCTATTTAGTTGGAATTTGATTGTTTTGTGTTTGTATACATTTAATGAAAGAGTCTAGAGATTCTTCACTTTATTTTTTCTCATATTCACCGGTATTTTCCCTAATTGATTCTACACGTAACTTCGTGAGCTCTAGATCTGTTTTCATATGTTCTATATTTAATTTCTCAAGTAATCTGATTTGATCGTTGTTTCCCTTTGATAATATTATTTGCTATACCTTCAACTAATACAAGATTATTTTAATAACTGTCACTGTTTGAATTTCATTTGCTAAATTTAATATTATTTTCATCTTTGAAATGTCTAAACATGTTTCTTCAGCAATACGTCCATAATCATCTCGTTTAGAACTATAAACATTTGAAATTGTTTTAATGAAGATCTCGATTGAATTCACTAACTCCTAAATGAACATAATCCACCATCAAATGAGAGTCATCCGCAAATACTGTTTCACGAGGCGTTTCTTTCGCTCATTACACTCACACAACAAAATTAAGACGTCGATTCTCGAGTCAACAAACTCACTGACAAAAAAATTTACATTCACGTCACTTATGGCGTATTTTTAAATGCTGCGCTTTTACATAGATTATTTTGTTAATTTTGTATGTCTTAAAGTGCGCTAAATTGTATATTAAATGTTTTCTTTTCCTAGAATGCTTTAACTTGATCGAATTTGTTTTTTTAATGATCGGATTTCCTTCTATAGTTATAATTAAATAATATAATTGTTTTGTTATATCGCACAGGAATGATATATCCTTTTAGTGTCGAATCACTTATTTGTATTTTGATTTTTACTGGAATATCAATATTTTGAAGGAGTGAAATATTAATTTTTTTGAAATACTTAAATTATTCAAGAAACTTAGAGCAATGTATCCAACGTAACTCGGTATAGTACGACGGACTGAAATAATCAGTGTTAGATTCAATTACGAATTCTTGCAATTGTCGCTAGTTCAATGCTTCAGAATTTGACTTCTTAATAGGCTTTAATAAGTGTTCCTCGTTCATCCCCTTTGCTCAAAATATTCCTTGATGTATAACGTAATATGAAAGATGAATCTTACATTCACCATACATTTCACTTTTTTAGCTGTAATGCAAAGGGACCTTTTTTTTTTTTTTTTTTGGACACTGAACGTACTGTATCTGTCACTACAAGGATTTATCTAACGAGGTTGTTTGTATAAGAGGTAGAAAGCCCAATTAAATACATCTTTTCTTGTGTGCAAGTGTGATGGATCGGCACCAGTTCTAGCAACTCCTACAAATTTTTTAAATGAGTCTCTCATACAAGTAAAAACATAAAAAATCGAGCAACGCTCCCAATATCCGTACTCTCGACAAAAGCAATAGGAGAAAGCTTCGAAACAAATTCATATAGTATCACAAATTGTCAAATACATACACACAAATCAGTATTTCCGATACAATATTTCGAAGTAGAGGATTTGCTTGCAACTCCTTCACATTTCCTGTAAAAACAATTTTGGCTGCTTTAGATGAAACATACTCACCTTCATTAAAATATTTCGCGTGTCAAGCTATCAACTCTAACAAGACGTCGCATCCTAGCACACCGCTTGAATTTTTTTGCTTTAATTTAGAAAACAAACTATTATTTCATTCAATCCCAGCTTGAGTTCATTCAATTTTTCTTGTCTAATTAAACAATCGCGATTTTCATATAATAACATGTTATTCGTAATGAGGAGTAATGTTGAAAAAATTCATTGCACTGATATCATTATGACACATAAGGCAGATTTGTTTTATCCTATTATTTATTTCACAACAAAAACAATTACACTTTCCACATTTCAGAAGATACTTTTCGATATTTCGTTTATTAGCACTACCACTTAAAGAAACGGTGCTGAATATGAAGGGCTGAAAATTATTTATGATTGTTCAACTCTTTGACTAATTGAACATTTATTAAATATTTAAATTTTTCTTTCATTCAGGAATCTGTTCATTTTTTTCTCTTTCATAAATGCTTCCCAAAAATAAAAATATAACTTAACTGAAAAATGTATCGCATTCGTTCCGAAAAGAAACAACAGGTGAAACAACGTTTCATCTCCAAAAGCAGTTTCTTTGTAATACAATAAATCATCTCCAATAAAAAAAAATTAATTTTTCCTACACTAACAAACTTAAGCGGATTTTTTTTTAAGTTTCGGCATTGCTATTGGAAAATACCAAATTTATATTGCTGCCAGAAAATTTTAAGTTTTCCTCTCTATATCTTTTCTAGAGACAAAATATATGTATTTTTATAACTTACCTTCCCATTTCATGCTTTTTTGACGAATTATAATTTCATAATCCATTGTAATATTCTAACCGTTCCGTTCGAGCAATTTAAAATGCTCTCGGATCGAATAATTTAAGTAACAAATGGAATAAGATGTAAACGAGAATATTCAGAGAAAAAAAACTGCAAGGAAGTGAACGAAAGTAATATGCATAAAAGAAAAATTCTTTTAAAAAAGAATGATGTCGAGATAGCGTGACATGGAATAAATCACATGAATCTCTCGGGAAAAAAATAAGAAAAAAGATTGGAGGCATTTTCCAATACGAAGTTGAAAGATCGACATTAATAGCCGTAATTTTGAAAACAATACCCACTAGAGGGCACTATTATGCATTATGAATTTTATCCAGGAATATTCCTCAAATTTTATAACAATTGTTAGCAGTTTCAAATCCGGATCGGTACCATATTTTGTTTGTTAACGGCACATCTTAGCGAAGCGCCGCTTCAATTATATAAAGAAGTGAAGTACTTTCGTTCGACGTTGACGTTGACGTTGACTTCTGCGGGCGCCTAGAGCGCGGAGCGCTCCTCTAGCCCGAATCTTGTAAAATAAATGTTCCTTTGGGTGAAAATGGGAATTACATTCTTCTATGTTGTTTCCTGGATGCTGATAAGAACTTTGAGTAAAATTGGGCGAGTAGAACTGTTGTTATCTTGAAAAAAGTCACGGAGACACTAGCGATTCCTGGTGGCTAAAAGAGACTTTAAAAGATGCTGGATGCTGTTGTTTGAAAAGTGTTCTTGGGAAGGAAAATGACGTGGTGCATTCCTATTGGTCGAGAGAGGATGTACACTTATACTGCTGCTATTGGCTGCCCTTGTTGTTGTCAAATCTTGCATATATTTTTATTTATATTTAAAAGTTGATATTAAATTGAATTAAAGGTTAAGTCTCGATTATGGGGGGTTATGAGAATCACAGAGGATTTGTCTGGGTCTTTTTATAGATGGAGTAATAACATAATTTTCAAGATTTTTAATATTAATATTATCTATGTTTTGTAGGGAATTAAAAAAGGCTTTAGATAATGTTCGCACATGTGTTTTAAAGGTTTTAATTTGTAAAGCTTTATTTATTTCTGAGTTTTTCATGAACATGGTAGCTTTTGCAATCATCCTAATAATTGAGCTCTGGGAATTTTCCAAAAGTTTTAAATTTGATTTGGCGCAGTATGCCCAAATAGGACATGCATATGTGAGGACTGGGCGCATGATGGCAGTGTAAATTAGTAGTTTATTATTGATATTCATTTTAGATTTTCTATTAATTAAAGGATAAACCTTGTGTGATAAACGTCTGAATTTTTCACGTGTGTTAATAATATGTTTTCTCCAGGTTAGATGCTTATCGAATGTGAGACCTAAATATTTGGCGGAAGTATCCCAAGGAATTTTTTTGTTGTAAAAGGTAGGTGGGGGTGGATTTTGTTTTTTCTTAGTGAATAGTACTGCGTTAGATTTTTCAACATTAATTTTTATTTTCCATTTATTGTAATAGTTTTCAAGAATATAGAGATGTTTGTTTAGAGCAAAAGTTACTGATTTAGGATTTCTGAATTTGGCGACAATTGCCGTATCATCTGCATACATGTTCAGGCTGGTGAGGCTGTAATTAGGGATATCGTTAACGAAAAAATTAAATAAAAAAGGCCCGATTAGACTTCCTTGAGCTACTCCAGCATTAATTTTTCTAGAAGTTGAAAGTGTATCGTGAACTCTGACCTGGAAGAATCTTTCGTTGCAGTACGAATGAAGAAGTTCAATGAGTGGGGGTGGGAAGTTGTTTTTGATTAGTTTATAGGTTAGGCCTTCCAGCCAGACTCTGTCGAAGGCTTTGGCTATGTCCAAAAAAACTGCTCCGGTGGATTTTTTTCGTTGAAAACCAGAAGTAATAATTTCGGTGAGTTTTAATAGTGGGTGAAGAGTAGATAGTTGGTTAGTGAAGCCATATTGGTTAGGGTTAATGAGATTGTTATCAGTGATGAATCTGTTGAGTCTTTTCAAAATAATGGATTCTGTAAGTTTGCCTAATGTTGGGAGGAGGGAAATTGGTCTATAACTATCTGGTTGGTTTGCCTTTTTGCCTGGTTTGAGTATAGGAAAAATAATAGCAGTTTTCCAAATTTTAGGGAAATGATTGAAAGTGAGAATTTTGTTAATAATAATTGTGAGAAGGAAAATAATTTTGATGGGCAGATTTTTGAGCATTTTATTTGTGACATTATCATGACCAGGAGCTTTTTTGTTTTTAAGTTTTTTGATGTAGTCTAAGATATCTTGTGGGGTGGAGGGTTCAGTATTATCGTGGGGAGGGGGGGAGGAGAAGTAATTTTGAATTGTTTGTGTGACATGTTTGTCAAAATTAAGATCTGTACTAGGATTATTTTGAAAATTTTTTTCGAGCTGATCCGCTAACACTTCAGCTTTTTGATCGTTAGTTATTGCAGTGCCATGTTGGTTATTGAGGGGAGGGATAGCTGATCTTTTATTTTTAAAAAATCTAGTAGTTGTCCAGAGCGAATTATCTTGTGTGTTTAAAGATTCAAGTTTTTGATTCCAGGATTTTTGGGTAAATTTGTGTATTTCTTTTTTAATGATATTTTGTGTTCTATTGAGTTCAGTTTTAATGTTGGGGTTAAGTGATCTTTGATATTGTTTACGTAAATTATTTTTGAGTTTCAATAAGTTTTTAATATGGGAAGGAGTGAAAATATTGTTGGATTTTTGAATGGGTTTAGATGCAGTTTTATGTGAATTAATAATATTATCAGTTAGAGCTTTAATATTAGTTTCTAGTTGTTGGGTGTTATTGATTTGGGAGAGACTTAAAAAGTTAGTGGTGTCATTAAGATGTTTATTGAACGCTGACCAGCATGTATAGATGGCGCTGGTGTTGATACTATATGGAATTTCGTATGAGAATTCAAGTAGAATTGGGTTGTGATCTGAATTTAATTCGGGGATAGAAGTAATTTTGTGCGGGTGATGGAATTCCCTTAATAAAGCAATGTCTATTGTGGAGGAAGAGTTATAGCCGAATCTAGTAGGGGTGGGAGGGAAAAGAATTTTAAGATCGAGTTGATTTGAAAAGTGTTTGAGTTGAATACCTCTAGTACAGTTACGTGCACAGTTCCAATCTTTATGATGGGCGTTGAAATCGCCAAAAAGAATGCAGTTGCTATTTGTTTGTATTAAAGTTTCAAGGTCTATTGTGTAAAGAAGGGGATCAGAATTAGGAGGAATATAAATAGAAGCTATTGAGATTGGGCTTTGGTTAGGTGGGGTTAAGACTATAATAGTGGTTTCCACCCACTGAAGGGGTGGGGTAGGTAGGTTAAAATGTTTAAGTGAGCGTTTAATTAAGATCATCGTACCACCGGAAGCAACTTCGTTTGTAATTCTGTCATTACGATAGTAAGTATAATTTGGAACAAAAATGTTGAGAGTGGGTTTAAGGTGAGTTTCTTGTATAAGAAGAATGTCAGGTGAGTGTTTAATAATAAACTCCCGAAGCTCAACCATTTTAGAAGTGATTCCATTGGCATTCCAGGAACAAATCTTAAGACCCATTGGGTTAAAATTTAGGTTTGTGCTATTAATCGTCATTATTATTATTGTCCATAATGGCTTCGAGTATGGCGAATTTCTTATTAGCACTGCCTTTGGCAGCTTTGATTTTTGGTAGATTGGTGAGTAGCCCTGGGAGTATGAAGAAGATTTCTGCTAACTCCTTAAGTTGGTCAATAGCATTGATGAAGTTTGTCATTGGATTATTATCGTTGCGGTTGTTTATAGGTGTTCGGTTGGTTCTTTTGGTGTTTAGATTTTCTTCGTTGGTGGGCTCCCTCTGTTGAGTGTTAGAGGCGGCACTTGCATATGAAAAGTTCTCTCGAACAGGGTTATTGATTATGATCTTTTTGTTGACTGTAGATCCTTTTGGAGGTTTTGGGAAAGATTTACAGCCGCCGTAGGATGCTGCGTGGCCTTTAGCATCACAATTGATACAGGTGATGTCTTCTATTTTGCCATTTATGGTGCATTCTCTGGTGGGATGGGCGCCGGAACATTTCAAACATCGAGGAGCCATATGGCAGTTCTGCGAACTGTGATGGAAGAAA
Source organism: Nephila pilipes (assembly GCA_019974015.1). NCBI lineage: Eukaryota > Metazoa > Arthropoda > Arachnida > Araneae > Nephilidae > Nephila > Nephila pilipes. Next base: position 107,085 of record BMAW01012920.1, read on the forward strand.
TTACAGTTAAAGCACTGTGTGACTTGATTGCTTTTATAAGTATCTATGGTGATGGATATATAGCAGAGTCTATTGATATCGTAGATTTTTTGGTTTAGTTCATTTCTGGGGAGGGTGACCATGAAGATTGGAAGTGGAAGCTTAGTTCGCCTATTAATGAGTTGGTTAATTTTTGTGGGAATGAATCCAAGTTCTTCGAGCTCTTCTTGAATATCTTCTATTGTTGTATCACGCGGAAGACCTTTAATAACAATTTTAATTGGTCTATTATTTTTTGGTTGGATAACATAGTATTCGAATGGTTTATTGGATAGGGAGTTTGTCAGTTGCCGGTACTCTTCAAATGTGTCGGTGTATAATTTTATATACTCTCCAGAGAGTCTGGTTCTTAATTTTGGCATTTCCTTTGTTAATGCTTGTAATTGGAGTCTGTAATTCTTGGTAATTTTAAGCATTATGGGCGGAGGTAAGTTTTTAGGAGTTGTCAGATTATTAGTTTGCTTTGATTGGGTGGGAGTTCCGATTTCATTCGATGGTTTTGGATTTTCTTTTAAAGTTAATTTTTCAAATTTATTTTGAGTTTGCAGAGGTAAGTTAAATGAAGGGATCAAATTTAGTTTCTTAACCGTTTTATTTTTGGGGGGAGTGACAAAGCCGTCAATATCTTTCCGTTTGTGTGAATTTCTAATTGGAGAGGAAGGGGGAGTGTGATGGACAGGGCAGCCAGCAGTATCGCAAGGCGCTAAAGAAGTGTACTCACCCTCCAGTTGTTTAAGTTGATTTTCTTTTTCCAATATCCGGTTCAGAGTTTCAGTGTATTCCTGGCATTCCGTGTCATAATTAAAAGAGTTGAAAAGAGCAAGCTGATTTTTGTAGCCTTCTTTTATCTTTGCACAAGCTCCAATTTGATTTTCAATTTCTCGTCTTCTGATGCAGTGGGTTTGGAAGCCTTCAGAGAGAGATGGTGAAGATGATCTTGATTCGTCGCTATGTTCCATATCCTGATTGTCGAAATTCGAAGCCATGGACTTTCGTTCGAACAGCTCCTAATTAATAAAAAATATCTTAAACTTATTAAAATTAGTGGTGTCTTTCAAAGGTGTACTATAATATATATGCATTATATTCAAATCTTTTAGTAGGAATATATATATATATATATATTCATTGAATGTATATAGATGAATTCTTAATGCATATTTTTGAGAAAAAGGTTTTTTTAGGTAAGAAGCAGGAAACAAAACAGAAAACCGGGAGAAATTGCTTTGTAAACCATGTCTGACTTGGAAGAATTTTGATTAACTATATAGTTCTAGATCATAAATTTTTATTTTTAAGCAATTTAGAGATTTTTCAAGCTATCGTAATTATTCAAAAATTAATATTATGTTATGCATTAAAGAGATTCATGAATTCTTCTAATACAAACTGAAGTTATTTTATTCATATTATTGAATAACTGTAATACAGTAATTTAACACTACCTTTCTGGTTGCCAGATGGCGCTATTTGCTCTTTTTTTGGTTGGCTAAGGTCGCGCACTCTCGGTAGGGAACAGCTTTCCTTTGTAAGATGATGTGATATATTCTAAAATCTGTGTTTTATATGTGTTTTTCTATCCTGTCTTGTATTGTAGAATATATCGAATTTTTTATATTATTTGCTCCAGAATCCATCATAACTTTAATTTTTTTTCTCCTTAAATAATAACAACACTGGAAGGATACACAATTAAAAGAAGTCTTTACAAATAAAGTGGAACTTCTATTTTTTTGATATTATATTAACTCTTTTGCTTAAACTATAAAACAGAAAATCATTGAGTTTGGAAAGAAGTTATTTTTCTATTCAATTCTGGGGTAGGATTCCTCAGAATGTAATAGACTAGCTATTAAGATTATGTAATTCAATTCGAAAAATTCAGATCATAAAAATGACAATAACTTCTTAAAACTTAGTATATATTAAATGTATAAACTCAAATTAAAGTCCAAGAAAATCGTGATTATAATGTTACTCCATGTTTTCACTTTCTTACTTTTAACTTCTTTTAAGTTCAAAATGAAAATTGTCAATTTTTAAAATACATGTCACAGGTATATGTAAATTATACGTTTTAATTCAGATCAATAAAAAAACCCAATTTTTTATTGGATTTAATCATCAATACTGACATTTCAAACACCTTAGGTCTATTACTAACAGTTGGAGATTAAAATAACTTTCTGCATGGTAAACTGTTAAATAGGGATATTTTCTGGCTCTAGTTATTACTATAAAAATGATCGAGACTGAAATTTAATTTGTATTTATAATTTATAAATGTCATGAAAATAAACTTTGTCCCCTCCCGACATATACCTGAGTTACGATTATATACAAAACGAACCTGAAGGATAATTAATTTTTTTAAATACACGGATGCTGCTCGCATTAGCGCCATCTTCTATAATAGAAACAATATCAATAATAGTTGACAGGTTGTCACTGGAGCGCATGAGCTTATGTGCTCTTAATCTATGTGATATACTTCTTACTACTACTACATAAGATGATTGACGAGCGTCAGAGAGTCATCGCTTTTGCTCAATTTGAAAGAAGTAATGATAGAAGAGACATATAGATGGCACGCCTTGCGAAGATATGTCGTTTACAAAGAACAATAAATAAAAAAAAATTAAGAGTTGCAGTGCTACTACAGTAGCAAAGCTGTGTGATAAAGAGGTTTTTTTCTTTTCCTTTTTTATTTTTTACATTACATAATTAGACAAGTAGTAAACGCTAGATTGTTCATGAGAAACTCAGACATCTACACATCCATTAACTTCCACACCATTAGATAAATCACCCACAAATTCACTTAATAATCACGCCATAATATTTTAATTATTAATAATTCACGCCATAATATTTGCAACTATAATCCTGACATAAATATTAAAAGACCAAAAAATGTACTCCTAAATTTTTAGGCTTCAAATCACTTAAATACACCAACACACTTCTTTACAAACGCATAACACTGTAAAAAGATTGCTACTCACCAGATGTCACTAGCTACGCTATATATACTACACGGCAACTGGCAAAAATTACGAGATTCCTATTTATCAATTTAAATTTACCCTGTCATCAGAAAAAATGAAAATTATTTGAACGAATTGGATGCCACGAAATAAAGCAAACGAAGCGCCTACCACATTGTTCAGAGAGCAAAGGGGACGGAAATTCATTTCGGATACGAAAAACGTCTCCCTTTTGCCTGTCGCTCTTAGGAATTTGAGAAGTTTTTTAAGGTAGAAAAATTACTTGAAATTAAATTAAATAAATTTCAAGTGCTGTCATCGAAGCAAAATTTGGAGGATTAAAAGTCAAAAAATGATTGAGATCTTAAAGCGCGAATAGAATGAGGTTAGAAAAGATAGATTTTTCCATGTTTCTAGATCAACTAGTGACATCTAGTGAGCAAAATTGTTATGAAACTATGAATGTAATTGGTTTTAAGTGGAAAATTTTCAAAAACTATTAAGAGAAAGGTTTTTAAACTTTGGAAAATGAACGGAATTTAACCGCGAAGCACAATGTAGCTTTCGTGCGTGGAATTAAGTGAGTTAAAGTCTTACAAATTATGAAAAAATTAAAACTCGTAGTATGTCACTAATGAGTAGCTTCAATAATTTCTTAGTCTTTTTAGGACTGGGAAATGCTGATAGTTGTGTCCGAGTGCGGCTCTCAGTCTTTTTTGCGATCATGCAATTGATGCATCATACGCAGGTAGATTCTGAAGCAATTCATTAGGAATTTGAAAGATCTTGAAAAGGAGTTTGGTTTTTTAATGAACTCTAAAATTGGCTCGATTTTAAGTTCCTTGTTTAGAATTTCGTTCCGAACAAACTAAGGAGAATTTATCATTTTCCTAAGGTCGACTTGCAGTCGTTTCAGATGATGTGTAGTTGCAACCGACGCTCAGATGGTTGAAGCATATAACATGATTGGTTTCAAGATGGGTTTGTAGCGCAGAATTTTGCGCCTGATCGCCAGCTTACTCTTAGGAGTAATTAAGCGAGTGAGCATTCTGCTCATTCCGATAGCCTTCCTATGGACTACTCGGATATGGGGTGCAAAGGTTAATTTTTGCGTCGACGCTGACGTTTTTTTTCTGCGGGAAATTGGAGAGCGTGGAGCGCTCTTCAAGCCAGAATCTTGTGTCTATTTAGTTGTTTTGGATTATTTGGATTTTTCTTTCTTCTATGTAGCATCGGGAAACAAAAGTTCAAAAAAAAAAAGGAGAGGGAGTTTGCAAGTAGTTCATTGTAAGTTGACTTTGCTATTGCTTAAGAGGTGAGTATCTCCGCAACTGCGATTGGTTGCCCAAACGGGATAGCAGTTGTAACAAATCTTCAGACGGATTGGAAGGAAGGGTAGACATTTCTAAAACAATCACTTTATTGACAGCTCAGTTACAAACCTACAGAACAATCAAACTAGAAATCTATACTATCTATTCCACCGCTCAATCTCCCCTTTGGCTCTGCCACGCTTGGCTTCCTAATGCCCGCTACGCTTGGCTTCACTTCCTAATGCCCGCTACATTTCGTCTTCTTGAAAGCTTACACTATATATACATACAAGTCTTAATTTTGCATATCTCCGTTCTCTTATTCGGAGAAAGTCCTCTGATACAAATAAGTGCTAATTCCCCCAGAGGACTATCAGTGATAGGGTCGCTGATAGACCTGTCACACAATTAAGTAAAAGCGGTGAATGTGTGATAAATTGTCTAATAAAAGAGAAAACAAAATTTTAAAAATTAAGAGCGAAAGTAAAATAAGTTATTTATAAAAGTCTAACAATGTAAAATTAAGAAAGTGGTGTTGCATTTAAAATTGAATTCCATAATTGCTTTTATGTCAACATTTTCTTTCGGATACCAATGCGTGAGGTTGATACTTTTTTGTGCTTTCTTTTAAATATTGATGATACATTCTCGACAGCTGCGACCTGTGAACTGAAAGTGATATCTTTTGATACTTTTTCGTCAGACTGTTACATAACTTTCCCACACACTGATCTTCGGCAGCGGGGTTTTCTCCCTACGCCAGCGACCACACCAGTGCTATTGGATTTTTATTTTTCAACTCTGTTAGAAAAGAAAACTTTGTTCTGCTCACGTGCTTGCACTTGTTGACTTTTCACCCTGCATTACGACCACGAATCTCCCACTGGATTTGAAACTTTCTTAATCTCGGAGGTATGTGAACCTTACTGTTATTTACCTGTGTGATTCAAACTTAGAGGAAGCTTTTAATAAAGTAGAATTTTTAATCGATTTTAAATCTTATGAAATGTATTGTGATTACTTGGAAAAATTGATATACAATTACTCTAGGCGAAACTCGGGTGTCCCAGACATACAGTTAATTAGCGATACACAACACGTCATCATTAGATGTGCGAGGAAATCTAGTAAACTTCTAAATGATGAACATAAATACTATTTGTAGCAGATCCTAGAGAACGTTAGGCAAAAGCCTACTAGCACTCTCCCACCATCACCACTGAATAAACCAAATAAAAAATCAAAATAATAATAATAATAATAATAAAAGGAACTTGGCATCGCCCACTCCTGACAATAGTGAGACAAAAAAGTATAAACAGTTAAATAGTTCAGACGTTGAAACCATGCACTCCGTATCCACTTCTTCCGATGAAGAAAGTGAAATTGATACTGTTGCTAACTACACTACTCCCGTGACAACTAATGCACAAATTTGGATAAAAATCCTAGTAACGATAACGAATCGGATGATAATGATGGATTCACTGTCGTGAATAGGGGGAAAATGAGTCCCTCAAATTGTTATACATGAAAGTATGAACACCCCTGAGTTTCTCAAAGAACTCAAAGAAAAAATCGGCACAAGGCTACTTAGCAGATTCGTTAACGGGAAGCTTAAAGTTTTCTCAGAAACTTCCAAGCAACACAGAGTAATACAAAATTATTTCTCAGTAAAAAAATTGAAATCTCACACTTTCGAAATGACTCACCAAAAAAATGTTGAAAGTAGTAGTACGTAGTTTACCTACTAATTGCGTAACTAATGAAATAATCAATGAACTGAAAAAACATTTTAGATTTAATCCCGACCACGTATCAGTCCTCAAAAACAAAACAAAAAAATAACACAAATATGCCACTTTTCTTTTCTTTCAAAAATCCTCCCAAACCTCAAATTGTACCACGACACTCAACACAAATCAACAACACTCAGTCTCTCCACTCGTAAACACTATGACTCAACAACCAAACCAAATGGGCACCATGCTCCAAATTATACAAAACCAGCAGATTACTTCTAAATAATGACTACTACACCAAACTTTAATAACCCTTCAATCCTAATCCATAGCTGGAATCCAAATGGTCTCAAAAACCCATAGACGAACTGAAATACTGAATAACGAAGCACGACCCGGATATCATTGGTATCCAAGAAACACACCTTAGTCCATCTGACACAATCAAAAGTCTTAAGTACACCTGCCATAGAAGTGACCGCCTTACCCAGAGGGGAAGCGTTACTGCTTTCCTTATTAAAAATTGCATTAAATATTATCCAATTATTATCAATACTCAATTCTTTGAAAACACAAACCATAAACATCTGTCTACTCAACAACTCTTTCATCACTACTTTCAGTACATACAGACCTCCACACGAGACCATTAACACCTCAGACATCGATGCCATCCTCGTCCCAAACCACAAAGTTTTAATTTTTGGAGACTTTAATGCAAAACATCCGTGTCGGAACTCGGGAAGAGCAAATAGAAATGGCTCTGTTATTTGCAACTGGGCGGCTGCTTCAGCTCTTGACATTTTTGCTCCAGATCAACCTATTCACTTCGCGCACAGAGGATCAAATTCCATTCTTGATTTTGCAACTGCAAAAAATCTTATACATTCTGATATCTCTAGCATAAGCAAACAAAGCAGCGATCACAATCCTGTCATCATAGATCTGCTTTTAAACAATATCCTTCTCCCTGATCTTAGAACTCATAAAACCACAAATTGGCTCAAATTTCAAGAAATTATTTAACATATTATGCCCGGAAATCCCCAAATTGATCTTGATGAAATTGACGACGCTATCAATGATGACAACGCCAAAATAACCAATGCGTTAAATTGTTCGTCTACAACCAGAGTGATCAACACCCCGCACCTCAGACTCCCACTTAACATCAGAAATCTAACCAAAACTAAAAGTAGATTCAGAAAACTATGGAATCGAACCCGTTACCCTCCCTACAAAAGGGAAATCAACTCACTTATTCGACAAATTTACACTCTTATTAACTAGCATAACAATAGAAACTGGAAAATCCTATAAGAAAATCTCAACCCGAGGATAACTCTTTGTTTAATCTAAACAGAATTATCACTCGGAAAGCCTTCAACTTTTCACCTCTTGATGGCACGAGTGGGATGGCTTATTCTGATTTTGAGAAAGCGGAAGCTTTCAAAGATACTTTAGAATCTACTTTCCAAGAAAACGCTTTTCCGTATTCGGACGAAAAAATAGAGGAAAAGGAAAGAGTCGTCTCTGATTTCCTCGAAAATGATCACACTCTCTCCAACTGCCCCCCCCCCATCCCTTGACCACACCAAAACAAAATGAAACAGATCATCAAAAATTTGTCAATATAAAAGCCCCTGGCCCAGATTCTATTCCAAATATTGCGCTAAAATATCTTCCAGACAAAGCAATCATAAATCTGACATCTATGGGGTGGAAGTAACTGGATGAGGATAGGTAAAGTTTTCTCGTAATTTATTGTTGTTTATTGCGATATT
>BMAW01012920.1:119700-143975 GCA_019974015.1 Nephila pilipes
CTCTTTATCATAGTCTGATAACTGCCATATGATGTACTGAGATATTTAAAATGTGCCGATACGCAATTTCTGAATTTGTAATTTTATGGCAAAATTCGGAAATTAAATGCATTAACTGTAACGAAATAGTGTGTGAGATCATCTTCCCATACGGAGGATACAATTTTATCCCCTCGAAACCACCCAAGGCAGTTTTCCAAGCCTTAGGAAAACAGTCGTTCTCCATTAGAAAATTAAAGAGCAGCGTGAAAAGAAAAATAAATTTTAATTGGAGTTTTTTAAGGAAACGATTAGAGATAAGATTCAATCCCGGCGCAATTTTAATTTTGGTGTTTTTAATGAAGTCCAAAATATTACTAGTCTGGACTGGTTCCAGATCTAGACATGTGGGAGGGGCCAAAAACCTTTGGATTTTTTATTTAGTGTGTCCAGAGAATCTGGGATTCTTTATTTTTTCATTGGGCTCGAATTGTTTTTGAAGGCTATTTGCTATAACTTCTGCCTTTTTAAGAGGAGCTACAGCAATATTGCCTAAGGCGCCCTTCAGGGGCGGAATGGTATGAAAAGGCTTTCTGAGTCGGGAAGTTTCCTTCCAAAGAGTGTTTGTATCAGGCGAGAGGCCTTCAATGTGTTTTTCCCATCTGGATTGGGAAAAGTGTTTAATATCTCTCGATATCTCATTACTGATTGCACGGAGTTCAACTTTAATACTTGGATCCCTAGACCTTTGCCAAACTCTCCGTACATAATTTTTGAGACGAATTTTAGCTCTAATTTCTATAGGGAGTCGAAGAGGAAGTGGTTTAAATTTTGGTTTTCAGGTTGCCACAAGGACCTCTGAGATTATATCTCCAATTATATCATTTAATATCCGATATCCGCATTGCTGGAGGATTCAGGAATGGAGAAAATTTTAGAGTTTAAATTAAAACGGAAATTCTCCCAATTGGTGGCTAGTTGCTGTGGAATTTTGATAAAAGCAGAGTTAGTATTCAAAGTTAAAATGACCCGTAAGTGATCTGAATTTAGATCATTTATAACTCTGATATCATAATTAAAGGAGATATTTCTGAAAATTATAAGATGAATAATAAAATCCTTTGTTTCCGGTCTGGAGAGAGGGTTTATATGTGTGGGGAGTACGGTGCCACAACCCTCACATTTGGAGTTCGGCTTATTAAATTTTTCAGTTTGTGGACGAAAGTGTTTGAACTTTTATCGTGCCATTCTTTATGTTTGGCATTCATATCTCCAGCAATTATCACGTTTGGACTGAATTTAGGAATTTTAAAACTTGTGCACACAAGGGTTCAGTTATTCTGATTGTTCGGTGTCTTCTTATTGTTAATAATTTAGCACTGTTTTCAGTGTAGGATAGTTTTTAAAAATATATTACATCTAGTTGCAAAAAGGCAATATATACTTGACAAAATTAAAAATTTTGATTTGAGATTTTTTAAAAAGTTTTCGATAAGTGTAGAAACAAACCGATAATGTTGAGAATAATAGGTAGAAAAATATTTTATCATTACTCGAAACAAATTAATGAGTGTAACAGCCCTTCGTTCAATCGTTAGTTCGATTATCGATAGTTACCCAGCCCTTCGTTCAAGCCTATTTTGGGGTAGCCCCTTGGCGATTTCTTTTTGAAATCGCGCTAAGATGGCGCCAAAGCGGGTTTCAAACCCGGAGATCCCGAAAGAGAGAAAAAAAGATGGCGTCGTGCCTGGAAGGCAAATGAAGTACCAGAATGACACCAAGGCGGGTATTTCAAATGAGAAGCGAAAAAAGATGGCGTCGTGCCTGGAAGGCAAATTCTGAAGTCAGCAGACGTATTCAATGAAAAAAAAACGCGGAAATCGTCGTGTCTAGTAGACAAAACAACGCATTTGGAATTTCAGTTACAATGAATAAAAGTAAAAATACATAACATAAAGAGGAAACATTGCGAAAACGAATGGATAAAACTTACTGACCTTATTCAGGAAATAAATCTGCACCCACGAACATGAATACAGTAGTTGATTCCCTAATATTCAACGAACTGCTTCAAAACCGTTATTAGAAATTCTTTTGCTTCCTAAACGCTAATTTTCTCCCTTTCGGGAAAACTAATCAAAACAATCCATTTTCGTCGGACGAATGTCTGCAAACCACGTTCACCATACCAATCGTAATCGGATTAAATAACAACTTTCAAATATCCAATTCTATCCAAACGCAGATTTTCTCCCATTTCGGAGGAACGAAAATGGTACAAAATGATCCAATGTAACGGCTTCCAACGGACGCTGTTCAGCCGATCACTATACCGACGAAAACATTTTTTAAGGAAAAGAACCTTTTCCAAAAGATAGCCTTCCGAATTACTACTGCGGATTTTCTTTCACCTTCCGCAAAAAAAATTATTTGAAGCGAATCACTGGACGTTGACATTTTCAATGTACAACGGATTTTCAAAAATCGCGGTACCTCAGCAATCGACAACGTTCGTATCCAATCCAGCGTAAAAAGGAGAAAACAAAGCGTCGAATCCCCTTTTAATAGATTTTTTTAGGGTTACCATAAAAATTTGCATGGTAACCATATTTGGCAACTTATCGCCAAAAAAAGTTAAAGCGCGCCAGGCCCCCTCAAAATAGGAGCTAACCAAAACAAATTGGATATTTGAAACTCTTGAGTGATTCTGTAGTTGAATAAATGTTTTGGAAAGAAATTATTTCTATTTGTTTTTGAATTACCTATTGCCTAAAAAAGCTTCCTTAGTAAGTTTATATATATAATGAGTTGGCTGCTTAATAATAATACTTGTATATAAAGAGTACAAAACATATTCATGCATATGATGTGTAATACACGTATTTAAAAAAAAGATGCAGTCGAATCTTGAAACACACTCATTTGTAAATTTTGAAAATAATGAAAGCTATATATTTCATATATAGCAAAGAACTGTTATACATTTGGAAAATGCTAATTTATTCTAAATGTATTTGCTAGGCTTTTTATTTCAACGTTTCCTTTATTTAATTAGCTAGAATTTTTTTTTTTTATTCATTGTGAATTACTCTACTTGAAATAATGTTAAATTTTCAAGATAGATGAAAACGTATAGAAAACATTTTTGTCTGACTGAGATGTTACCACAAAGCTTTAAAACAAAGAACTCGTGCATTCGATACGTAGATTAATTCTGTTATTGTACAAGAACTTTGTACATAATAAAAACAAAATCTAGAAGGCAATCCATGATTTATTTATAAAGCAGACTTTTGCTCTTTCTTAAGAACTAAACAAACCAAATATGTGCATTGCAATTTAAAAAAACATTTCTGCATACTACTTTCAAAATGAATTTGTAATTAAATGCAATTGTTACAAAAAGCTGAAGGATTAATTTCATACTTGTTGTTTTAATTGGTTTATCCAATTCAGGGCTAATAATGTAGTAATATTTTGTTCTAGAATTTTTTGTGTGATTTTTATCAATTGTTTAATGTATTCAACTGATATTTAATAATTTTTTGATATTGGAGGAAATTTATCTGCTTTTGAAACAGTTTTCATTTGACTGACCTTTGTTTTTCTGTTTTGAATATGATGCCTTAGGAATGAATAAAATTTATGAACAAACAATATTTTCATAATATTTTAAATATTGAGGAAGATTTTTTTGTCCATTTTCTTGGATACAATTTATCTCATTTCGTAAATGCATACGTAAAGTTTTGTCTTTGAAAAAAAAATTGGGTTGTTTATCACTGCATCGCATGGAATTTTGTAGGATTGAAATTCCATTCAAAAGTGGAATTGATATTTAAATACTTTATAAAAATTGGATATATGTAAAATTCAGCTTATTCTATCTTGTTATCTAGAATTTATACCACCAAATAATGAAACTGTGACTGCTGAGTCCACAGCTTAAACTTTTAACTACGTATTTAAAAAGTGTGTTTGCGTTTGTATTCTAAAGAAACTAATCACAAACTAGTAGAGGCAACTATCAAATCAATATAGAAATGCTGTAATTGCATTACATGAGCATGTTACTATCATGTAAACAATGCGATTTCAAATTTTCATTGTGTTTTAATACTTTTTTTTGTCAACTGTATATAGTAATTTTTTATTTGATAATTATGTAGTTTTAATATTAGGTAGGCAAACATATCAGATCTGAAAAGAAATTTTAGGAATAACTTAAAGAGATGCAGTTTTGATTGTGCAGGTTATGTCAATAGAAAGGATACTTTATTTTACAAATTAAATGAATTTATTAACAAAATATTAAACAACAAAAATAATGATACACATCAGTGTTAATTATACTAATTAAATACAGTAAAACAATTTGATTAGTAAGCATTTATTATTAAATAACTTAGAGCAATATTAGTTATTGAATACTGTTAGGATGCTGAAAGGTTTTTCAAAAATTCCCCAAAGAGAGTTTCAGGAAGGAAACAGTTGATAAGATATTTAGTAAAATGTACTCTATCCCCTTGAAGCAGTGCGAGTTTTTCAAGCCATTCTTTCACCTATCAATTATATCTTGAATAAAACACTACTTAATGATATTTTATTCATCTTGTTTAAATTTTATTCTTCCAAATGCTGTTTTCTCTAGCATGAAATACAAATGACTAGATTACAAGAAAATAAAGAAAAAGAGTGACTGTTATAGCAAATACAATCGCAAAAGTAGACAAATGAAAAATGCAATTATAGCTAAACTAAAAGTTTAAATAGCATTCATAAATACAACTTACTACTCATTAAAATTTTGATTGCTTCGCAAAATATTCAACATCAGCATTATCATATACGTAATCCTTCGAAAAATAAAATAAATAAAAGCCTGTAAATGCATAAAAAAAACACATATTTAATGAACATATTACCTTGAGACATGAATGCATTACCCCTTTTATCCAAATAGGAAAGGTGGGTTCCCCAATAATTTTATATTTTTTATATACAGTTGTGAATCCATGGTGTGGGTACAGGCTCCCATTATAATTTCACACCCAGACAAAATAATGTACCTGAATAGGAAATTCCAACCAAATTTAAAAGTATTTATTTTGTTTTACTTCAGAGTTGATTGTTGTGTCCAAGCACAGGATTTAGCTATTTATTGTAATGTAAGATTTCAGTTCTTAATTGGAATTTGATCTTTGAATTCATATATAGAATTAATTTTTAGATTAAGAAAACATAAATAAATTATGATATGAACACAGTTGTCTTTTGAACTTTTTGAAAAAAAAAAATGTGTCCCCCTCCACCTGTCGATTTTTTCTAGATTCACCATTGTTTATGATTCATACTATTTTTGATAAACCAATTTTATCAAAAATACTGCTATTTCTATAAAATTTAAATACAGTTATCAATTAAATATAAATTTCAAAATATATGAAGTTGTTTTCAGGGTTAAACATCAATTCATATAGTACATTTCTGGATTAAATAATTTTAAAAAGTATACAATAATTTTCTGGACTAAATATCTTTTTATTGATATAATTTCCTTAAATAATTACATAAAATGTAATTATCTTTAAAAAAAAAGAAAATTATTATTGGTTATTACTTGTATTAATTAGTATCGGAAGAATTCATGCAAATCAAAGAATAGCAGTGAGACAAAGATTTTTGGCATCAAATTTCATCTGAGAATTACACTTGTGACATACGCATTCAGATTTAATCAACCTGGTTTCCTTTAAAGAGATTTGGTACTCTTGAACTATTTTTTTTTATTAATGCATTTGAATTTTTGTTTTAGCAAGCTATGTAGTGTTTCTATTCAAGACTGATTTTACATGAAAATTAGAATACATTGTAAACATAATTTTAAAAATTTAAATGTTTTTAAAAAAATTACTAACTCCTACGTCTCTTTTATTTATTATTTACTATGAAATTTTTTGTAATGTTCATAAGGATATTTAAATAACTTTAGGGATGGATTTTGAAATAGCTTATTTAGTTTTGGAGGGAAAAAAAATAAAATGTGGGTTGGCATGCTAAAATCCAGAAAAAACACAGATATCATTTACATTAAATTTTTTTTTACAAAAACACAAACATTTCTTTGTAAAATGGATCCCTAATTTTGTTACATGTATTATATATAACACACAGAAAAAAAATGGAAGTGATTGACTAATATTTATGGGGGGAGTAGCATTTTAAATGCTAATGAATAAAAAGTATTTTATTAATGATTGGAAATTTGAACAAAACATATAAATATATATAGGGAGAGTGTGAACTAATAATAGGAATTTAAAAAGAAACTCTCTAAATAAAATGGTGCTTATATAGAACACTACTTACTTCTGAAACATGATTTAATTCTTATATAAGATTAAATAAATTTAAAAAAAGATCTCTATTGAAAAGTGAAACTTGCATTGTTTATGTTCTAGTTAAAATGGCTCAAAGAAATGAAATTTATTTTGACATCAAATTAAAGGAAAAAGCTAAACTTAAGCAAATGGATATATCTTCACACATATTTCTACTTTTAATAAAAACTAACTTTTTTTATCAATAAGAGTACAATTGATGGTTTGTGTGAATTTTATTTCGTTCAAATTTTGAAAGAAATAAATACATTGTTCCTGTATATAACTGGCTATTGAATAACACATTATCATGATTTCATGTCATCATGAATATTGAAAATGCTGAATGAAAAATTATATTACAAAGTGAATACAAGTGTGCATGGTATTAATTTACTTGACTGATTTTTGCATCCTTTTCTATTGACTGCCTCTTTTTAATTAGTCAGTATAGCCAACCTATTTCAAATTGAAATATTAAATTATATTGTACATTTGATTGTGCTTGATATCTGAAAGAAATACTAATTATTCCTGCATATAGCTGGTCACTGAATAACAGATTGTCATGATTTCATTTCTCAATACATATGGAAAATATTCATTATAAATACAGATATCCTCACTTAATATTATTGGTTATCTGGTTAAAAAAATATTTTACGATAAATTTCTTTGCTTTTTAGACGGTCTTGAATCTTCTTGCTGTTACTTCTGACATGTAATATTTTTATTTGCTGGAAATTTTTAATATTGTTTCGAGACATTCCAGGATTAAAAGATGTATACCATTTATAAAAGAATTCATAGTTTCTATAGTATAATTTTTCTCCATCAATTTTAACACTAGCAAACTGATTTCGCATTGTCTGTATCTTAGCTGAAAAAGAGACTTGTTCATCCAGTTTATCGTTAACAATAGATTTTTCAGTTTCTTTAAAGATTGCCTTCTTTTCTAGTCTTAAATTATTTGCATCTTCATTTATTACAAGCAAATTTTCATCAGTTGCATGAGTATTGTTAAAACAAATGATACTGTCCTTAAATGTTTGACATACAAAATGTATATGTTTACAAATAAGAAATCTTGTGAAATAATCAATATAAGTGCAGGTGAGGGAATAGATGCATATGTTGCAATTGTCACATCTAAAGCTGCAATCACAATAGGTGTTTTTTCAATGGCAAAATATTCTTTCGTTTCTGAGAAACTTTTATTGTGCTGCTGTTATATCAGTAATACTTTTTAAGTTAATTTTCCTCATTCCATGAGATAATTCTATCCATTGTTATTATTATTTGCAATGGTACTAAGAACAACTGAAAAAGCCATTAGCTTCTTCATATTAGAGTAGTTGTTGGTGTTAATAACACACTGAATTCTAGCAATAGATCCAAATTGTTATCCTCCATAGAATGTTTGAAAATAATCAATGGTTGTTTTGGTTTCTTTATATTCCTAAGCAAATTATTTGTACAAACATTAGAAAGTTACTTAATTTATTTCACATGTACAACCTTATTAAAATTTCTTTCCAATGACATCAATCAATTTTTTTTTTATTTTAACTTTTATTTGTCTTTTCCAGTCACACATGATATGCCAGCTTTATATTAAACAAAATTGTTTCCCCATAAATGTTTAATCATGCGTTATATATATAAAAGGCATGATCATCATCAGTCATAAATACTTTTCATATAAAAGTCAGCAGTTTTTTTTAAATTTCTTCGAAAACAAGAACAGTAATTTCAGAACATAATGTGTTCGAGTAACAGATGGCAATTGGCATTCTTTCATGGTTTTCATCACTAACAATCAAAGTGGAAAGCTGTATAAGTTGGTGTCATAAGTAGAATCGAAAATAATTAGTTCTACATAGATTTATAATAGTTTTAGCTGGGCATCATTCATAATACATCTTCTCTAATAGCAGATAATCATCAGGAGTACTACTTACTTAATTTTTGTAATTAATTAGAGCTATCCCAAGAACATTATTTACAATATTTAAAATAGTAGTGTGTTTTTCAAGAACACTAATTCATTTCAAAACTTACATATCCGTAATTAATAATGTATATATAAGAATTTACAATATGTATTTATGGATCAAGTGTTTTTTTAGGATAGAAATCGAAAACAGAACAAAAAGTAATTTCCCAAAGTGCGGGAATTAGCTTTATAAATAAAGTAACTGGACGCATTTTGACAAATAGGTTTTCCAAAGTTCGAATTTTTATTTTTCAAGAAACTCAAAAGAGATTTTTCAAGATAATGTATTTATTCACAAATTAAAAATAATAATTATGTTATGTATTAAAATTAGAGAAAGGTATAGTATGTAACATTGCGTTATTTCTCCATCAGCATAACTTGTGTATATGGCACACAACCAGTCTTTCAATTTTAATGTCGTTTAGTTTAGTTTGTATTAACGTCGCACTAGAAACAACACAAGGGCTATTGTCAGAATACCTAAAGGGACCGAGCTCACCCAAAGGGTTTAGAGCTGCAAACCGGCCCCCTGGAAACAATCACCCCCGCACTCAGCATTTATTGATAAAATAACATAAGATTTACATAATTTTGAAATAAAGGTTAAATAAAATGTACAAGATATTTCCACTACAAGAAATATACATGACAGAAACACAAGAAAAAGTTGAAATTTTCTTGCAGAAATAAGATGCACAACAGGTTAAATAGCACAGTACAAAAACGTCCACAAATTCGTAAACAAAAATGAAGTGTTAGGTAAAGGTGTGAACATATATACAAGACATACAATTATAGCAACATGGTAAGGGATGATAAAAATATTGAGAAATATAATAAAAGTTTGAAACAATTAATAAATTTGTTGGATAATTTTACGAGCCATAAGTATACAGGATTTAAGCTTAGTAGGGATTTTCACACTCGGACATTAGCCAAATAAGTTTCGCTTCAACAGGACATTTTAAATGAAAATCTCTGGTAAAAGGGCAGGAGAAAACGTAGTGGTCAGCATCTCCAACAGAGACATAAATTTGTACAAGGGGTATTGGCGACGGACCTCGTAATTTTGAACCTCGGTCAAGTGACGAGGACGACACCTGAGCAAGTACCCCCTCTCCTAACTTTCACACCATGCCAACGGAAGGACTTTGGGCCCCGATAGATTTAACGTGCATCAGCCCCAGCTACACGGCGATTTTTTAGCGGCCAAGGATCAAACCCGCGACTGAACGAAAACAGCTGAGACGAATACGAAGCTATAAGCAGCACTAGGTACCGAGGCCACAATTTTAACAGGGACGTCTTAAGGATGGGCCCAGGGCCTCGTCTCATTCACTACTTGGCTAAAATAAGATCACGATCAGAATAATTTTAATCGTCAAATGTTATTCTCGGACGTGACTGATTGAAGACAGTTACTTCTACATTAAATATTTATATTTACAACGTTTGCTGAGAATCAGGGAAAATATTAGATTTATATCTAAAGCGAGATATATCTGATTTATTGATAAAAATGCTGCAATGGGAAATACATTCAGACATAACAGGTACTCCTTCCAGCGGCCTTTTATTTATTTGCACACGAGTTAAAGATCGCTCATGCATGGACTAGAGATACACTTAGCCCCCAGCAGAGGAAACAGAAACGCATCCCCTATTTTATGACAGGCGTCAGGGCTAATAAAAAAAAGGGTTAAAATGACAAGGAAAGAAATCACACTTTTTCGAAGAAATAGTGGACTACAGTTCGAAATCGGCAAATTCCTTCTTTTAAATTTAATTTCTTTGAAATAGCAAAAGATAATTACGTTTTTATTTTTGAATTGTGTTCTTTTGAGATTTAAGGTATTATACAAATATTTATATCGCATTAAAAAAAAGTGAAATGATATGTAATTGTATTTACTTTTTTACAGAGAGAGTTATGAAAATAATATCTAGTTTAAAAAAATTTCGTTTTTTTTTTTGTAAATTTTCTCTCTCTGAACATCATGAAATAATCTCTTAACTGATTATAAAATTATATATAAATATTTCAATGTACTCTTTAGAATAATTTTATACTGATTAATATGCTGAAGTGCGCGTTTCCTTCATTTTCAATGCATTATGATCTTCTAAAAGAACTTTCGATGTGTATTGTAATTCAGAGAAATATTTTTATATGCTTCTAATATGGAAAGCGTTATTTTACTCATTTAAAAATTCAAATGACTGTCCTTTATTGAAAACCAAATAAAAAAAAAAGAACATTTATAAAACGAATATATTACATTACTACAGATTGTAGTAATACAATATAAATGTAAAAAAACTATCATATAACAGGAATCTTAGAATACAATTTGATAATTAGATAAATAAATGCTTGTGCAGTAATTTATTGTTTTAAGGATAAACATCAAAAATGGATACATTCTAGTCTAACACAGTACAAAATAAAAGAGATTTTTAGTGTATAAGACTCTTCACTAGAAATTTTCTATTTGCATGTGTATGTTTAGTCAGATTTTCCTGCAGAAAATTAAAATTTGTTACATATATTTTAATTTTTATACTTTAAAACTTATAATGTATTTATACTTTAACACTTATCAATGCTTTATTTCTTACCAGTACTTTATCACATATTGGTATAAAATATTTTTAATGAAAATTACTTACATAAATATAGTTCTCCTAATTAATAATTTATGTACTAATATTCTTAAATTTTTGGATTCTATGACTTCTTTTTTATCACAATTCTTTGTTTCGTTTGATAAGTATATTAACAAGAATATATATATTTCGTATAATTACGAGCTTATATTTTTCTGATAACTTTTGAGAGATTCCAAATAATATGAAAGACAATAAAATATAAAAACCTTTTACAGAATTTTTTTTCTGCATATCATTCCCATTAAAATGGTTTACTCAATATTTTCTTAGATATGATTTTACATTCGTAATTTAAAAAAAAATATTTATGGAAATCTAACAATTAACTGTAGGTGATAAAACTAATATTGATTTATATTAGTATATAGTGCATATGTATATGTGCATTATAATGATAATTTGAAATATCATATTTTGTACATAAATAATAATAATAAATATTCATAATATGAAAATAGTATACACAAAGTAATAACTTAATTGAAGCTTTGTTCTTTCTATCCACAAAAGCGTTAAAATAAATTGTTTGAAAAATCCGATTGAATCACCATCAGAACTCTTACGAAAACGAGAGTTATATCACTCTTATTTTATATACCTTTTTATTTACAAACTAGTAAGTGAGTTTTCAGTTTTTTTTCCTTGAACAGAACAAAAAAAAAGAAAAGAAAATTGCTACACATAGTATGTGCATATTACGTGAGATATGGCAAAATGAATTTTACAACAGTGTAATTATTTATTTATTCTTTAGCAACAAAATAACAATTCTTTTTCGAGAAACTTGTTACCAAAATGTGTGTTATTTAAATCAAATCTCTTAGTTATTTTTAGGATATTAACAAAAAAGGAGCCAACATTTACTAAATTTTTCATATTTTTGTATATAATCTTGAACCGGTTTCAAAGTGGATTCTAAGCTATAACTTGTCATTTATTTAGATTTTACCTGTCATTTATTTTTTAACAACTGATCATTTTATTTTTTAAAACTCCACTCATGCAAAAAATGGATATTCCAGTTAGTATTGACATAAAACCTTTAAGACTCCCGTCAATACGACAAGAGAAATCCCGAGCGTAATGTTAATCCTATGGAATTTCGTAATTTTCTATTCACATCAAGGTACTGCTTTTAATTGCATGGAATAAAATGCTTTCGAAAGAGCGATAAAAATAAATGTCTGGTTTTCGGGTTTTTAAGAAAATTTTGCAAGCATTTTTAGATATTTATTAAAGATCTGAAAATTCACATCCTTAGCACTAAAACGATCATAAAAATATTTTCAATCATTTGATTAAAAACAAAACTATGCTCTTTCAAATGCAAATATTTTAAATTCCTTTACTTGCAAGTAATTAGGAAAGTCAACATTGCACATTTGAGAAAAGAGAAAACACACAACTCCTTTATGTGTCAAGTACATAAAACTCTCCACGTGTCTCATTGATGAACGGGGATTTATGACTCGTTCCGAGGATTTCGTACCAGAAATGTAGTTTTCTCAGAATTCGTAGCATGTTTGAGAAACTATTTACAATCACGTCGTTCTTTAGCAAACTGGAAACTGCATTTAATATTACTACAAATACATTTTCTAAATTAAGCTTTCCTCCATTTTTTTTTTTTATCCTATCTTGTTAAACTTTCCTTCAAGGAAATGGAGACATCGAATGGGACTGGAAGTTAGAAAAGAGGCACAACTAGAAATTTAAAAGCAAGAGAGAAACCTTTTTACCGATAATCGACTCTCTAATTTGCAATATACAAATGCGTACTAAAAAAAATATGAGGAGCTTTTTGAAATATTTGGATTTTTTGAAAATATTTCAAATTTGAATGAGACAGAAATTAAAATAGCATGCAAGAAAATATCAAAATTTTATGATAAAGACATTAAAGAAGAAGAACTGAACTTGGAATGTCAACATTTCAAGTCATGTATGATCATTGATGGCGAAAAACTGAAGAAAAAGCAAAGGGAAGAAATAGAAAAAAAGAAAGATCAATAAAAAAATATAATTCTACAGATGAAGAACAGTTGTTGAATGAGGGTACTGGAATTGGATCAACACACTCTATACATATATGTATAATAAAAGAATAATCATAATGTTTCCCAATATTGAAATAATAATGAGAATTTTCTTATGAACGATGATTACTAACGCGAGTGGTGAGCGTTCATTTTCAAAACTCAAAGTGGTCAAAAGTGAATTGAGAAATCGTATGACTCAATCAAGTTTGAATAATTTAAGCTTGATGAGTATTGATAGTAAAATATTATTAACAATGGATTTTGAAGATCTAATTAATGATTTTGCAAATTTAAAGTGTACAAAATTAATATTCATATAAAACCTCATTTTACTATGGATTGCTTTTATTGAACTGTGCATGTATACACACCAAATTAGATTACAGGGTTGCAGGTGGGGCCTATTTTATCCATAAGGGCCTCAAGAAGTCTTAAGACGTCTCTGAATTTTAATGTCGTATTTCAATGTTTATGTTACTTTTCAAAGATGGTCTTATGCTCTTGAGACATAAGACCGTATTCTTTGAGTAATTTCCCCCTAATTTGAGATAAATTATCTAAAAAGTGATACAAAATAGAATATAAAGGACTTTTTTTAATTAAGAAAAATACAATTTTTGGTCAGTGCATTATAATAAACACTGGGACTTACACTTGTAAAAACATGTTTTGCTGATATGTGAATGATATACAGACAAAACATTTTGATTCATAAAAATACAGAATTATGTTTATTTAATGTCTTTTACATGACTTCAAAGAATGCAAAAGTATTTTTCATCAAATTTAATGCTTTAAGTATTGAACAGAGTTATAAATGGATAATTTAATGGAGAACTCTAGACAAATTAAGCTGAAGAAAGAGAAAAGCGAAAGTAAATGGAAAATTCAATGTAAAAAAATGATCAATAAACAAATGTTTATAATATAACATTTCGAAAATCGTGATTCATGAAACTTGAAATTCCCATGCACCAGATGTCACATCTAATTAGGATTACTTTCCCAATCAGTAGCTCCGATAGAAAAAACTGAAATTATTCGTTCAGCTATAAGAAATCGACGTCAAATGTTATATCGAGGGGCTTTTAAGAGACATTTCCAAATTTATTTCCCCATTATAATTTTAATTAAGAAGGACTGGAGATCTCATAATCATTCACTAAAACATACTTGTTCACGGACATTGCTGAACCAATTACTGTTCTATGTGTAACTATTCCAATTTTAATAAGTATAATTTGCATTGATTTTCTTAAGTGCTATAATCCCTAATAATTTAATAGCTCAAAAATTATCTTTTTCATCAAAAATTAATTTATAGATGAACTAATATTAATTATATTCTAATATTCATTTATTTACACAATTTGCCTACTTAGATGAAATATATCAGTGTCATTATTACAGAATATCAGGACAATAAAATGAACCTGTGTAAGTGCATTCATTTTAAAGAGATGACAGCTGTAAAATGTATGCTTCAAGCAGGAACGTCTTAAGGCATGGGCCCAAGGCCTCGCTTTGAAGAGGGACTTCGTCTCGTTCTCTACTCGGCCTCAATAAGATCCATGATCAGAATAATTTTAATCGTCAAATGTTATTATCGGACATGACTGGTTGAAGACAGTTACTTCTATATTAAATATTTCTATTTACGTTTGCTGAGAATGAGGGAAAATATTAGGTTTATTTCTAAAGTGAGATATATTCCATTTATTGATAAAAATGCTTTTGTGGGAAGGACAGTCACAGACATAACAGACACTCCTTCCAGGGACCTTTTATTTATTAGCACGCATGAGTTAAAGATTGCTCATGAATGGACAAGAGATACACTTACGCCCCCAAAAGAAGTGACAAAAACACATTCCCTATTTTACGACAGGGGTCAGGGCGAATAAAAAGAGGGTTAAAATGATCCTGAAGGAATTCACACTTTTTCGAAGAAACGAGTGGCCTGCAGTTCTAAATCGGCAATTCCTTTCTTTAAATTAAATTTCTTCCAAACAAAAAGAGGTAATTATATTTTTATTTTTGAATTGAATTTCTTTGAAATTTAAGGTAATATACAAATATTTATATCGCATTAAAAAGTAAAATAATGTGTAATTGTATTTACTTTTTTACAGAGAGAGTTATGAAAATAATATCTAGTTTAAAAAAATTTTGCTTTTTTTTTTGTAATTTTTCTCTCTCTGAACATCATGAAATAATCTCTTAACTGCTTATAAAATTATATATATATATTTCAATGTACTCTTTAGAATATTTTTATATTGATTAACATGCATAAGTGCGCACTTCCTTCATTTTCAATGCACTATGGTCTTCCAAAAGAGTTTCCGATGTGTATTGTAACTCAGATAAATGTTTTTATTTGCTTGTAATATGGAAAGCGTTATTTTACTCGTTTAAAAATTCAAATGAGAGTTGTAGTTCCTATTAGGATTTACTGTGAAAATGAATGTAGGCAGTTTTGTTTATAGATGACAACATTGTAAGAAACATCAAAACATATATTTAAATCAAAACAGCACAGCACAAACATTAAACACTCTTTTTCGCCTTCATCTTTTTCAAAGCACAACCGTTACATTTTTTCTTCTCTTACATCTGTTGCCACTCTCCAACAGAGAAACTTACCTCTCATGGAGTTTGATCATGACGCAACATTCTCCCCACCTTGAGTTTGGAGATACAAACTCAAAACAATTAACATAAAGATAATATATGCATACAATTTGAGATAAAAAAGAAGTACAAATAGCAATACAAATATTTCAAAATATTGGAATGCAAATTTAAATCAATATTTTAGAATTCAAATATAGAAAGTTCAAAAGTTTGTTTAGAAGTTTATAAATCCAGTCTTTTAACTGGTTTTATTTCTCGTCCTGAACTAGTCACGGGAATAGTTTTATTAGAGTCAGTATTGAGCTCGGGATATTCAGTTACCACTTCCGGACCCTTCCGGTTTTCCGATGCGACTTGCTCGTAGTTGGGTTTCAATTCCAAAGGGTACAGTCGTTGGATTCGTCTTAGTACGTTTCCCTTTTCAGTTCGCAGTTTAAAAAGTCTGATGATTCCATCTTTTCCCGGAAAAAGCTCCAGTACTCTTCCTAGCAGCCAATGTAGCCTTTTTTTTATCATCTGTACCAATTAAAACTATGTCACATACATTTATCTTATTTTTCTTTTTTGGTAACTGATGAACGAAGGAAACCCAGGTACTCCCTTTTAAACCTTTGTTTTAGATTTTCACGAACCTTCTGAATATATCTCCATCTCAAAACAATATCAGTCTTTTCAATTTGATCCAAATCGGAAACATTATTCAATGGAATATCCTGAAGAAACATAGATGGGGTCAAAGTTTTCAGCTCTTGTTCCTCAGATATGTAAGTTAGTGGTCTGCTATTCATGACAGATTCACACTCACAGACGAGGCTCTGCAATTCCTCGAGAGACAAACAGGAGCGCCCAAGATTTTTTCTGAAAAGATCTTTCAAAATTCCAATCAAGCATTCCCAGAAACCTCCCCACCATAGAGAGGAGGGTGGGTTAAACTTCCAGCGAATTTCCTTGACTCTAAATTCACTTTCAATTGTAGTCCAATCTAATTGTTTCAAAGCTTTGTTTAGTCCTGTAAAATTACTACCATTGTCTGAGTACATCACAGAAATTCGTCCTCTTCTGGCAATAAACCTACGCATACCTTGGATGAAGTCATTTGTACTAAGTGAAGGTATTAGTTCTAGATGGACAGCTCTAAATACGGCACAAGTAAAAAGTATTATCCACACCTTTAGTTTAGATTTAGTCAATAGAGGTCCAGCTAAGTCTACTCCCGATACTTGAAAAATTGCTGCTAACTCTGTTCGATCTTTTGAAAGAGGCGGAAAAGGTACTTCAATATGTTTCGCTCTTTGCCTTTTACATGTTAAGCATTCTTTGATAACACTCCGGATAGTCCTTTTCCCTTTCACTATCCAAAATCTTTCCCGCAAAATAGTCAGAAGAGTTAATGTCCCAACATGTTTGTTAGAAACATGTTCTTGGGCTATAAATCTTCTTACTGCCAGGTGTTTTGATGGTAGAATTATTGGAGAAATAAAATATTTCGATTCTTCTTCATTTATCAATCTAGATTTCAATCGTAAAATTCCTTCTTCATCTTCAAATACTTGAAGACCTCTCAAATTTTTTCGTGTTTCTTCATTAGAGTAACATTCTTTTTGTACTACACGAAAAATAATCTTTTGTGCATTTAACAGTTCCTCATTTGTAAGTTCTGTATATTGTCTGAAGTCTTTGGCCTTTGGTTGAAAACGCAGTACCCAAGTCATAACTCTAACCATCTTTGAAAATCTAGAAAATCTTCTAGCCAACTGTAATGAAATTGACTCTAGCTCTGTGTTATTAGCAGAGATGACTGACTTTCGTTTCTCTATTTCTACTTCTTTTTCGTCAATATTTACAGCTGACTTTGGCCACTGTTCTTTCGGATTCTGTAACCAGGCTGGTCCTTGCCACCACTTGCATTTTTGAAGTTGTTTAGGTCCACAACCTCTTGATAAAATGTCTGCTGGATTCTGGTCAGTTGAAATATGGAGCCAATCTTCCGAAGTTGTCAATTTTCTTATCTCACTTATTCTGTTGGCAACGAATACCGACCACTGTTCTCGACGAGTTATCCACGTAAGAACTGTGGAAGAATCAGTCCAAAAGTAAGTCTTCATGTAGGGAAGTTTCAGGGATTGCTTCATAGAACTAAAAAGCCTAGCACCAATGACAGCGGCCATTAATTCGAGACGTGGAATTGTAATGGTCTTCATTGGAGCTATTCGTGATCTGGCTTGAAGTAATTGGACAGTCACTGAGCCCCTACAGGATTCACTTCTTAAGAAAATGCATGCCGCATAAGCTGTCTTACTGGCATCGACAAAAGTATGGATACTTAAGTTGGATTCCTCCATCACACCTAACCATCTTGGAATTTTTATATTTTTGAAGTATTTCAGTTGCTTCCCCCATTTTAAAAATTTCTTTTTTATTTCATCGTTCACTTCATCATCCCATGATTCTTTGGTTTTCCAAGTGGATTGCAGCAAAACCTTAGGCTGAATCATAACAGGTGCCAAGAAACCTATGGGATCAAATATTCGACTAACCAAAGAAAGTATTTTCTTTTTAGTTATCTTTTCTTTTTCATCAAATTTCAAAGATTCTGAGCCTATTTCTAAGGTATCTGAATTTCTGTCCCAAATCAATCCTAATACTTGTGATGTTGCATTTTGTGAAGATACAGGAACGGCAGAACTTTCCCAGCCTCTGAGATCAAACATTCCTTCTTTCATTACATTAGTGGCAGATTCAATGAATGTTTCTAGTTCGGCATTATTTTGTACACTAGTTACGCAATTATCGACATAAAAACTATCTATCAATTTTTTAAGAAATTCTTCAGAGTAACGTTCTTTAATTGATTCTTTTGATAAATGATGATTAATAACTGCCATTAACAGAAAAGGACTGCTGGTGATGCCAAAAACAACTCGAGCATGCCGGAAAGTTCGCATATTGCCCTCATTGTCATACCAAAGAAATCGTACGAAGTCTCGATCTTTCTCATGTAAGGATATTTGTAAAAAAGCCTTTCTGATATCTGAAATTACACCAATTGGTTTCAGTCTAAATCTCACCAAAATAGAAGGAATTGTTTCAATTAAATTATTTCCAGTCTCCAAACAATCGTTTAATGATGGATGGTTGTGGATCTTAGCAGAGGCATCAAACACCGGTCTTACCTTGGTTGTGGATGTTTCTTTGATGACGGGTCGGTGTGGAAGGTAATGAGTACCAACAAGTAACTCAGTTCCAGGAACTTCCTCAATAACTCCTTCTTCTAATTATTCTCTAAAGACTTCATGATACTTTTCTCTAAAACCAATTTTTTCCAACTTCCTAGTAGTAGATTCAAGTCTTTTCAAGCACATCTCATAATTGTCTGTTAGAAACGCACGATCCACTTTCCAAGGCATATGGATCTCGTATCTCGCATCTCTCTTTTGCCGAATTGTTTCTTGAAAGTGAAACATGACAGCCTTTTCAGTTTCCTCTCTTGAATTTTGCTCAATAGGATCCCGTATACCAAGTAGTTCCAGATCCCACAGAGAAGAAACAAGAATATCTGCTTGAGATAACATGGTTACGATATTCATACTTGCATCTTTTTCGTCGGTATATCGGGGTACTTTACCCATCAAATTCCAACCTAACTTGATTTCTAATGCTACTAAGCCTGTCTCTAACTCTTCTCGTCGACCAGTAATTAACTTACCGGCAACGTCTGCACCCAAAAGTACCTAAATCGGCCCTGTATTTTCTTGAATATCGGTTAATAATATATTTTTAGTTTTCAATTCATGTATCCAAGCACCATTTTTTACACTAGAAATATCATTACAAATGACATCATGATCTAAAGCATCTAATTTACAAATATAGTTACCATCAAGACTACTCAAGTAAATTTTATAACACTTGTGTATATACATCTTTGTTTTCGTTCCGCCAAATAAGGAATGGCGAAATTCCTCTTCCCTCTGCAAATTAAAACCCAAATCTTCAGCAGTAGATTTCAATATATATGATTTTTGCAATCCCGTATCGATAATAGCTCTAGCTTTACGCTCTTTCTTAATGTCATGTACATTCACAACAAGAGTTTGTAATATAACTTCATTCGTTGCCCGAGAATGTAAGGAATCAACTATTTTTTCATTAATATTTTTATCATTTACCTCTTGTTTGGGTGAATCAGATTTATTACATACAATGTTTGGGCACATGAACTTTAAATGTCTTTTAGAACACAATTGACACGTTATTTGAGATCGACATCCAGAAGCAAGATGACCCTTAGCCAAGCAGACACGGCACAATCCTTTCTTTTTTATTATTGCGATCTTTTCCTCTAGTGGGATGAAAAAAGCTCTTTTACAAAAGCGATTTGCATGAACCTTGAAACAAAACGCGCATGTATCCCTTGATTCTTGAATGAATAATTCAGCAGCAGAGGGGAGCGTACTTTGGCTCTCTGCCAAGTGCTTGCATTCGCGTTCATAGGGAAGTATTTCAGATCTACTTAATTTTATTTTTTCTTCTGATTGCACTTCGCTCTTCAGAAACGAAACTATAGCATCCAGTGTTGATATACTCTGTTCGGAGTCAATATTTTTTCTTTGTCTTTCAAAAGATCGCAATATATGGGTCGGTAATGAACTTTCGACTAAAGGATATAATATTACGCCGCACTGATCTGTAGTTACACCTAAACTACTTAGAGCTCGAAGTTGAGTAGAAAGTTTATTATACAAACTGCTTAAAGAATCTTGTTTCTTTTTAGTAGCGTTATTTAAAACAAGTTTTAACAATTCTCGTACATAAAAATCAATTAATAGTTCTTTTTGTCCATATCTTTCAGTTAAGCTTTCAATCGCCAAAGGGTAGTTTTCATTCGTAATAGGAAAAGATTCAACAAGCTCTCTAGCTTCTGACTTAATTTTTGTCGACTGAATTAAGTAATGAAATTTATCACAATCAGTTAAATTTTTATTTTCGTGTATGTTTTTAAACTGATTCCAGAAGGTTAACCAATCTCGTAATTCACCGCCAAATTTATACAGTTCAACTTCAGGAAGTCGCGGGGAAATCGTTTTATACGGATTTTCGCATACAGTCAAATGAGAATTATTGTTAGAATTGTTACTTTCTTTATTGTTTTGTTTGTTTCTAATATTCTCTAATACTCGTTTAGACTTTAATTCCATTCTCAAAGCCTTTTCTCTATATTCTTCGACAATATTAAATTCCGTTTCGAATTCTGTTTCATATGTTAAAGCATCTAAATAATTATTATGTGTCAACTCTAATGAGTCCGTTTTTTGCTTAAACAAATGTAAACACGTTTCAATTTCTTCTGCGTCAGGATTTTTATTAATCAACACACTCTCTAACTTAGTGTATGATTTCGTAAATGAAGTACGCTGTGCTGTTTTATTTCGTTTAATAATTTCCATATTTACTATCTTAGTTCATACATTCAATGATAAATGTCTATGTTCTATATCAAATTATATCAATAACTTCAAAATGGAAATTCAATTTTCTTACCGTTATCAAACTGCAAAACAAAACCAGCCCACCCGGGGGCGCCAGAAATGTAGTTCCTATTAGGATTTACTGTGAAAATGAATGTAGGCAGTTTTGTTTATAGATGACAACATTGTAAGAAACATCAAAACATATATTTAAATCAAAACAGCACAGCACAGCACAAACATTAAACACTCTTTTTCGCCATCCTCTTTTCCAAAACACAACCGTTACAACTTTTCCCTCTCTTACATCTGTTGCCACTCTCCAACAGAGAAACTTACCTCTCATGGAGTTTGATCATGACGCAACAATTGTCCTTTTTGTTATTATTGAAACCCAAATAATAAAGAACATTTATAAAACGAATATATTACAGTACTACAGATTGTAGTAATGTAATATAAATGTAGAAAAACAATCATATAACAGGAATCCTGGAGTATGAGTTGATTATTAGATAAATAAGTGCCTGAACAATAATTTAACGATTTAAGAATAAAGATCAAAAATGGAGAAATTCTCGTCAAACACAGTACAAAACAAGTAATATATATAAAAAAATTAAAGTCAATTCCTACTTCAACAAAGAATTTTTTTATTTTAGTTACTTTTTATTAAATAATTACAATTAATACTGATCCCCTGAATATCTAAAATAAGAGAAATTATTTTCTACCATATAAAACTAAATTTAATTATTTGAAATTCAAATAAATAAATTTTATGTTTCGACGAGATTCTATCCGAAGCCATGAAGATTCTACGCCGACGCTCTACCAATTTTGCCATTGCAAGACAAATGACATAGTCGAAGCATTGGCTTGTTTCTTAATTCATTCTGTAAGTTAAATGGTTGGAATGAAGTTTAACCCAACCACCCTTGGCGACAGGAATTATTTGGCGGTATTTTGCCAAATGTGGCTACCCTGGTCTGATTCGCGGACTTAACGTTCAGCTAAAAAAAAAAAAAATCGCCAAGTTTGGTAATTTTTGAAATCGCTCCAAGTGGTTGGGCTAAACTGCATTATCACCAATTAAATTTAATTAATGAATTAATATTTGATAAAACTGTATTAACATCAAGTGTCATCCACTACAAGTTTTAAAAAATGTATTTGTACTTGAGTGAATGAAGAAAAAGTATTTATTAACGATTGAAAATTTGAACAAGATATATATATAAAGAGAGTGTGAGCTAATAGTAGGAACTTAATAATAAGAAATTTTTAGTGTATAAGACCCCTCACTGGAGATTTTTATTTGCGTTAGTATGTTTAATCAAATTTTCCCGCAGAAAATTGACTTTATTATACATACTTTAATTTTAGTTCTTGTACTTTAAAACTTATAATGTATTTACACTTTTATCACTTATAAATACTTTATTACTTACTAATACTTTATCACATATTAGTATGAAATACTTTTAATGAAAATTACTTACATAAATATAATTCTCCTAATTAATAATTTATGTAATAATATTCTTTAATTTTTAGAATCTATGACTTCTTATTTATCATGATTCTTTGTCTCGTTTGATAAATTTAACAACAAGGATAGATATATTTTGTATAGTAACAAACAGATATTTTTCATAGAATTCTTAAGAGATTCGAAATATTATGTAAGACAATACAATACAGAAACCTAAAAACCTTTTGCAGATTTTTTTTCTATGTCATTTCTATTAAAATGATTTACTCAATATTTTCTTACAATCGTAAAGTTTTTTTTAAATAAAAAAATATTTATGGAAATCTAAAAATTAACTGTATGTAATAAAAATAATATTTATTTATATTAGTTCATAGTACATATGTATATCTGCATAATAATTATAATTTGAAATACAATACTTTTTGCATTAATGAAAATAATGAAATAATCATAATATAAAAATAGGAAAATTGTATACAAGAGGTAATGACTTAATTGAAGCTTTGTTCTTTCTATCCAAGAAAGAGTTAGAAATTATTTAAAAAAATCGATCATATCACTTTCAGAATTCTTACGAAAACGAGAGTAATATATTACTCTCATTTTATACACCTGAATACAGAAAGTGTATGAAGAGCTACCACTGTCGATTACAGTTATCCAGTCGTGTAGACAACCAACTTATTAAACAATTCAATGATGAACGTCATTATTGGAAAGAAGTGCTAAAGAGAATTGTGGTTGTTATAAAATTCTTAGCATCAAGAGGACTGCCTTTCAGAGGGGAAAACGAAACTATAGGTTCAGTGAACAACGGAAATATTTAGGCATTTTAGAACATCTAAGTTTGATCCATTTTTAAATGAACATATTAAAAAGTACGGTAATTCTGGAAAAAGTAATCCTTCTTATTTATCTGCTACAATTTGTGATGGATTCAGTGAAGTCATGGCGTCAAAAGTCTTAGAAACTATCGTCACTGAAACACGGGAAGCTAAATATTATTCTATTTCCGTTGATTCTACCCCAGATGTGACTCATACTGACCAACTAATTTTTATTTTATGGTATGTTCAAAATGGTGCACCACTGAGAGATTTTTGCAATGTATTAATCTTAATGCTCATACTACAGAGTATCTGACGGATGTTGCGGTTTCCCTTTTGGAAAGTAACAATATTTCCCTCAGTGATTGTAGAGGCCAGTCTTACGATAATGCTTCGAAAACGTCTGAGAAAAGTTCAGGATAGCAAGCCCAACTTCAAGAAAAAAAAAAAATAAATACGCTATATGTATGTCTATGTACAGGACATTCTTTGAATTTCATTCACGCTTAAGCAGTAGAATGTAACTAAAATGTATTAATTTTCTTTAATTTTGTCTAAATTCTTTGTAATTTTTTCTCATCGTCAACCTATCGTTGGAATATACTAACATTAAATTTGAGCTGTGATAGAAATAAAAATGTACTCAACAACCTAACAGAAACACATTGGTCAGCACGCGCAGATGCAATTAAAGCTTTAAGCTCGGGATATCCAAAAACTGTCTAGAGCCTGAATTGCTTAATTAATGATGAATTACAGGCAGCGGATACTCGACTTT
>BMAW01012920.1:148975-162527 GCA_019974015.1 Nephila pilipes
AAAAAAAAAAAAAAAATAGGAGGGACTTTTGGAAGTATTTGAATTTTTTGAAACTATTTCTAATTTTGATGAGATAGAAATTAAAATAACATGCGAGAAAGTATCAAAATTTTACGATAAAGACATTAATGGAGAGGAACTAAATTTGGAATGTCAACATTTCGAGTCAAAAATGATCATTGATGGCGAAAAGCTGAAGAAAAAGCAGAGAGAAGAAATGGAAAAAAGAAAGATTAATAAAAAAAAAATATAATGCTACAGATGAAGATGAAGAATAGTTGTTGAATGAAAGGACTGGAATTGGGAACAATACACTCTAAACATACATGTATAATGAAAAACTATTCACAGCATTTGCCATTATTAAAATAATAGTGAGAATTTTCTTATCGATGATGATTACTAACGCGAGTGGTGAGCGTTCATTTTCAATACTCAAAGTGGTCAAAAGTGAATTGAGAAATTGTATGACTCAATTGCGTTTGAATAATTTAGGCTTGATGAGTATTGATTAAATAAAATATTATTAACAATTGATTTTGATAGACCTAATTACTGATTTTGCGAATTTAGAATGTAGATAACAAATATTCACATAAAACCTCATTTTACTGTGGATCACTTTTATTGAACTGTACGTGTATATGCACCAAATTAGATTAAAGGGTCGCAAGTGGGGCCTATTTTTCATGAGGGCCCAGGGCCTCCAGAAGGCTTAAGACGTCCCTGG
Organism: Nephila pilipes; assembly: GCA_019974015.1. NCBI lineage: Eukaryota > Metazoa > Arthropoda > Arachnida > Araneae > Nephilidae > Nephila > Nephila pilipes. The sequence goes on from BMAW01012920.1 coordinate 149,706, forward strand.
GTTCAAGCATTAATTTTGGAACTATAAATGCCTGAAATGTTTTAATATATTAGTATATAAATTCACTGAATTATTAAGTATGTCGCAAATTTAAAATTAACAAATGCTTTTTTGTAAAAAATGAAAGGTTATTTTAACATGAACAAAAACTTAACAAAATGTGACTATCAATGATTTCTCACTTTTCCTCGCACCTATTCAAAATGTCGTATTATTATTAATGTATGTGTACTGAATGAATCTATATTTTGGTTTGAAATGGTTAACAAATTATTGTAATTAACATAATTATTTTAACTTCTAAAACATTTTTCTACTTCCAAAATTTTCATTTTAAAATTTGCCAAAAATTAGACAATCCTGTAAATTATTTTATACCAATTAAATTTAAAATTATTTAAGGAAAGTCATACGATGACGTAAGAGCATTTTCCACTAGAAATTCAAATGTCGAAGCCTTACTAATATTTCTCTTCTTTGGATAATATCAAATTGAGAACAAAGCCGTTCAGTTTTTCCTGTGTAATTTTATGTGACAATGAATTCGAGAAACGTTACATCGAAATATCGCTGTAAGTGCGGAGTTTTGTGCCGAGATTTCAAGACAGAAAACTGTTAAAATGTACGCTTTATTCATTAAATTTGTTTTCTTTCGATGATTGGTCGTTGACAGTGAGATGATTTAACACAACGTTGAGCCACCAATATTTTATTGACGAATACATATTGGTGCATTGGGCCGACACACTTATATTGAAATAATCGATCAGCAATTGAATCCAGGTTAGTGAAACATTATATAGAAAGTGAATAAAACCTCGAAAGAAAATTAAAAGTGGATTAAGAGGTTTTATAAGTTTTGTAATTGAAAAAGAACGATACTTTCTAAGTTGAAAGAATTCATTAATAAAATTGAAAGAACAATCGACGTCGAAAGCAAAACTATTGATTAGTTTGATGTATATTTAGGCCAATTAATGAAAACGAAAGTAATGTGAATTCTTAAAGAAAATGAAGACCTATTAACGGTTGACACTATTTCTGAAGATATGAAAACTTATAAAGAAATAAAAGAATGAATTTCCTGGAAAACAGAATTTTCTTCCAAAATTAAGTATAGGATTTCGAATACTATTTAAGTTGATGTAGTTTCCAGAATTATTCATTTAAATTCATTCTGATTATTCTAAATGCGTAAACATAAATTTACTGAAATTGCATTTTAAAAGAAAATCCAGGAAATTATTCAGGATGGTCAGGTTTGTATAATTTATTTGAAAGCTCTATTTCTAATAATATGAAAATAAGCAAGGTTGATATATTTAATGATTTGAAATCATATATATGTGGTAATGCTTTTGCATGCATTAACCTATTTGTTACGCCTGAGTAGAATTACAAAAGAGCTCTTAATTTATTAAAGGATTTATTCGAATATTGAAAAAAAAAATGTTCATTAACGCTCATTTGAGTGATTTATTAAATTTAAATACCAATCAAAAGTCCTAATGATATTGTGAGTTCTCGAAATTTGTATGATGAAGCAGAAACTCAGATACAAAGTATCGATAGTTGGGGAACAAGAGAGGAAAACTTATTCAAATTTATTGACTCCCATTTTATTGCAATTACTTTCTTCAAAATTTGTTTTGGAGTTTAATAGTATTCAAAGTGACAAAGAGAATATGATTTAAATGTCCATTTAGTTTCTGAATTTCTAAATTCAATGCCAAGAAAGATCATTTCAAATTAATAGTCATAAAGCATTGAGTCATTATTTTCTTCCTCCACTAGGGAGATTTTAAAATAATAACTCTAATTTCATTATACATAACTGTTACAGTAAGCCTGAGCTGAAAAAAAAAATGAATCTCTGGGCAGAAGTCAAAAATGCCGGGAAGAAGAAAATGTTTGTTTTTTTTCAATAAAAATCGTGATTTAGAATCTGGCAATACTTTTAACGTTTTGGTGAAAAAAGCATAGTTAAAAGAAGGCATGCAGTCGAGGGACGCTGCTGCTGATATTATATTCTGTGCACTAAATTTATTTTAGCAATACTTTGAATAATTAGTAAAAAGTAACGCCATCGAAACCTTCCTTTTTCATGGTCTTTAAAACGCATACTTAAAAAAATTTAATTAATTTCGCTACTCTTAATTTGAGTAGTTAGCAACGTAACTAGGAAAGAAGGGAATTAAAAATTAAAAGTACCGCCTCAGAGCCGAAGGATACGTAGTTATCTACTCTCTCATAATCGACAAATGGTAATTTACGACCCATTGAAAGATAATTGCAAATTCCTCGGAATTTGTAGAGATACCAGGATTTCGCTTTTAAAGTTTTACTTATATTCGCGTAATATCCATACAAAGTTTGTCTAGCTTAATAAAGAGATATAGGTTAAACCACTCTGAGTTAGAGAGCGCTATTAACTGTTAGAGCGCGAGGCTGAAGGCGAGATTCTTGGACTGTCGCAGGACGTATGACTGCGAAAGCATTCGGCAAGAATGGTTTCTTTGACGCATTTGGCCAAAGCAAAAACGATATTAAAAATATCGATCACCGTTAGTGAACCAAGTAAGGGAAATGTTTATTGTAATTTAGTTATACCTGAATAGAAAATTAAAAACGTATAAAGATCTTTTAATATCGAAAAAGTAACGTATTACTTTACGTTCTATTTTTTGAAAAATTGATTAATCAAATTGAAGGAACGATCAGAAGCGAAATCGAAGCTGTTGATGATTTTGAAAAAATATTGGAAGAATTAAGTGAAAAGGAAAGTAATTTGAATGATTAAATTAAATAACTGTTAACCGTTGATACGATTTATGAAAGTATAGAAACTTCAGAAGAATGCATTGAACTACAAAGTGACATTGAACTGAAAGAAAAATTTGGGAATGTTTCTTTACTGGAGTTTTATAAAGATTCCCTACCCTGCGATAAATATCCTAATTTTCACAATCATGTTTTATTAGTGTCTTCAGCTTTTGGAAGTACCTATATTTATGAGCAATTATTTTCAATAATGAAGCATGCAAAAAACAAAAATAGGACAAAGATCACTGACAAACTTCTTAAAAATGCATTAGGAATTGCAACCTCGTCTAATGAACCCGATATAGATTTGCTTATTCAACAAAAGCAAATTCATCCATCTCATTAATTTGAATTTTTTCCATTTTTATGAAATCCAAACTAAATGAAATGAAACTTTTACAAATTTAAAATAAATATGTACCTATAGATATCTAATTCAAATTTTAAAAAAAATTATAGTAAAAAGAAGTTGATTTATTTTAATAAAACTACATAGAGTTATATGTGTGGATCAGCTTTTTTTTTTTTTTCAAAGCAACCCTCAAACGGTCATAGTTTAGACGCCCATGATGTAGACGATGCAAATGTTGGCGACTCTTACTTTCGTTTAAATGTTAACGTGTAATTTCTTGTCCAATGTTATCTGGAATCGTCAATATGAAAGGTCTAAATTAAATGTTTCTAATGTTGAAGATTTGATTCTTTAGTTAGAATAATTAGTATCATCGGCCATCCCATAAATCAGAAGTGGGATGTAAAACTCTTGATATATTGTTGGACTCATGACATATAGTGTGTGAAAAAAAAAGTATTTTTATTTAAATTGTGATCAGATTTTTTTTAAAAAAAGAATGTGCCCATTATTGGATTAATGTGTGCTGATCTACAGATATTAATTCAAGACTTTTCGGTGAGTTAGATTTTTTCTTATTTGCCAAATTAAAGATAAAGATTGACGACATTAATATTATAAGCAATGCACTGAAGAATCCAAAGAAAGAAAAAAAAAACTGAAATTTTACATAAGTTTATTTTTGATACAGATGCCGATGCTAAAAATACGGAAAGAATCCGAAACTTCATTGGTTTCGAATTCACAGTGAATGAATCTAATTTTAAATCTAAATTAAAAACTATTAATGATACTATTTTATTACATGAATTGATTAATATATGTGATATTCTGAATGTATTGCATTCCAAGGAACAAAACCTGAAATAATCTAGAAAATATTACTTTTGTTAAATGATGTTAAGTCGCTCTATCAGTATATTCAAAATTCGAATTAATCTGTATCCGAAAACAAACCGGGAGTAGAAACAAATCAACAATTATCAGTGCAGAACCAGAACATTAATGAATCAGCAATTTATTCAGAGGAGTTGCGTTATGATTATTTAGTTCACAATGGAGCGCCAGAGTCTGTGACCTCTTTATCTCCATATCGGTATTTAGATTTTTTGGGAACTTTACTACCAGCCCTGGATTGTGTTCAAATATTATAGGAAAATAATTAAATTTCTGGTGTAAAGAGATTTACTTGTTACTTTAAGAGTTTTAAATCAAAAACTACATGAAACTGTGAGTCGAGACTGGAAATCAAAACATCTCTATAAGTGAGCATTTTGAATGCGCTGCTGTAATGTTTAATTTATCTGATCTCCAAAAGTTTATTTTCGCTAAACGATCACTTGGTGGTAATGTTTTATTATTTGCAAAGATTGAACTGAATATTACGTCAAGAGAGAAACTGAAGGAAATGTTAATAGACGAATTCGAGGTCTCACTTCTAATTCAGCCCAATTGCATGAAATATTAAGTGAACGTAAAATGAAAGAATCTGAGTCAAAACAGGGATATTATTTTAAATTAAAGAGTTGGGTAATCCAGGAAGAATTGAAGATGTCGCATTTATGCAATATATTATGAGAGGTATAAATGATAAACATGAAAATAAATTAGTTTTGTATGGTTGCAAAGACATCTGAATTTAGAGAAAAACTGAAAGAATACGAAGTCGTTAAAAAGGATTTTTTGAGAATGAAAAACAAATATATAATTTTAATAAAGTAAAACAAAAACCTGATAATTTTGTGAATCAGAAACTATTAAGTAATTATGATCAGAAAACTAAATTTACTTTTAATTGTAGTGGTAAAGGACATTTATCTAAATTTCGTATACAGAAAAATAAATGTTTAAAATGTTTCAGATGTTAAAACTTTCGGCATAAGGCGTCTGAACGTTCAAAAATAGGTACAGAAACCAAACCCAATGATAATGTAACAACTCTCAATGTTATTAAACAAACAAATCTGTTCGAAATGCTACATTTCGGTAATTTGAATATTAACTCATTAATAGATACAGGAAGTCAAGTGACGTAAGTTACTAAAATATATTTGTAAAATAAATATTTGTGAACTGAACCAGTGTCATTCAATTTTATCGGGTTTAGGAGATTGTAAAATAAAGACTTTAGGATTATTTAAAGGAGAGATACAAATTGATAACTTTAAGTGTACCCACTGACATATGTGTTGTTGAAAATGGTGCTATACCGCACAATGCTTTTATAGGACGATGTAATTTTGCATGGTAAAGTTATTATAAATGAAAGGGGATTTACAGTAAAAAATAAGTCTTCGTGTGAAGGAAACTATATATTATCAGTTTCACCAGTAAACATTAACTTCGATGAAATTCAAGAAAATATAGGTCATAATATTTCAAAATCCATTAAAGATGAAGTACGTCAATCTATATTAAATTACCAACCGAAGAAGATTAAATCAACTAACATAGAATCAAGTATTTTAACTAAAAACAAAGAACCAACATATCAACGACCGCGACGCTTAGCTTTTTTAGAAAATAAGATTGTTGATACTCAAATAACTGAATGATTAAAACAGCGCATTATAGAATCTTGTTCTTCTAAGTATTCCAGAACAGTTGTTATTGGAAAGGTGGAACTCCACGAATATGTATAGATTACAGAAATTGTAGCTAAAGACTGCCTTACCATTGATTGAAGATGTCCTAGACCGATTACGAGAATTGCGAGTATTTAGTACTATTGATTTATAAAATGGTTTTTTTTTATGTTAGTGTGAATGAACAGAGTAGAAATTATACGTCATTTGTCACTCATAAGGGACAAAACCAATTTTCGAAAGTACCATTTGGTCTATGTAACTTCCTCATCAATTTTTCAAAGATTCATAAATACCTTTTTCGACCTTTAATAAATGATGGCAATATATGGATGATGTAATAATATTATCTGCAAAAGAAAAGGAAGGAAACGAAAGACTAAAACTAATTCTCAAACTTGCGTATGAATATGGCTTAAAAATCAATTGCAAAAAATTTCAGTTTTAAAGGAAAAGATTGAATTTCTGGTACATGTGAAGGAAACGGATTGCGTTTATACATCCACTTTAAAAACCAAAGATATTCTAAATTTTCCTGAACCTACTCATTTGAAACAAATCCAAAGACTTTTAGGATTAACCGGATATTTTAGAAAATTTATTCCTAATTGTTCTATTTTTTCCTAAACCTCTTAGTGATCTTTTAAAAAGAGACTGTAAATTTAGGTTCAATGAAGAAGAGAAAAATTCTTTTAATAAGCTTTTGCTCTCTTAGAAACCTGTTTTAGGAATATTTAACACAAATTATGAAACTCATCTGCATACGGATGCTAGCCTGGATGAGCACGGTGCAATTTTGTTGCAAAGATCTCCAAATGATAGTAATTTTTAATTCAACATGTTATATGAGTATGAAGACTACAGACGTTGAAAAGAAATACTCCAGTTATAAACTTCAAGTTCTTGCTGATATAGAAGCCATTAGAAATATAGAATTTACTTACCAGGGATATCATTTAAAATTGTGACCGACTGTTTTGCGTTTCAAAACGATGAACAAAAGAGACTTGCATACACAAATAGCTCGATGGGCGTTATTACAGGAAGAATTTAAATATGTAATAGAACATCGATCTCGTTCAAAATGGTCACATGTTGATGCTCTAAGCAGATCCCCTATTAATATATTTTGTGTTTCTGTGGAATATGTTTTACCCAATTTTAAATTAGCTCAGAACGAGGATAGCGAAATAAAAACGATTAAATACCTTTTGAAAGTTTCCAATTATGAAGACCATTTTGAACGTTACGAAATTTCTCTATAAGTTTGTTGAGGGTAAAGAAGTATTAGTTGTAACTGAAAGTATGCAAATTGAAATAATTAAAAATTCTCATGAAAAGGGAAATATGGGAGTTAAAATATACAGACACACACTTAGAAGATCATTACTTTATTTCTAAATTGAAACAAAAAATTAAAAGAATAATAGCTAATTGTGTGCATTGTATTCTAGTAAACCGTAAAAAAGGAAAGCGGGAAGGATTTCTGCATCCAATTCATAAAGATAGATTTACCTTTACATGCATATCACATAGATCACCTAGGACCCTTAGAAAGTACTGCAAAAAATTATAATCATATTTTGTCGATTATTGACATTTTTACAAATTTCATCTGGTTATATCCCAGAAAGACGACATCGTCAGCCGAAGTAATTTCAAAACTCGAATTGCTAAAAACTACATTTGGAAGATCAATAAGAATAATTTCCGATAGTGGCACTGCCATTACGTCTGAAGAATTCAATAAGTATTGTTCCAAAGAAATATAAATCATCGTCTAGTTACAACATGCCTTCCGCGAGCCGATGGACAAGTGGCTAAATCAAGTTATTATTCCCATCCTTTCAAAGTTGTCGCTTGAAATACCTTCGCATTAATGAACTTCACAAATACATTAATGAACTGCAACAAACTATTAATTCAACCTACCAACGCTGCATCCACACCAAATCTTTTGAACTGCTAATCGGTGCCAAAATGAATGCCAAGCATACTTATAAATTAAAAGAAATTATCAAAGAGGAATTTCAAGCTAATTTCGAAAAACAGCGTAACGATCTACGAAAAGATGAAAAAAGCAAATATCCAAAGTTCAGGAGCAAAATAAGAAGACGTATAACGTACGAAGGCTAACGCCTCATTGCTCTAAATTAGGTGACATAGTTGCTATAAAACGAACTCAATTCGGGCCACAACTTAAATTTAAATCAAAATTTTAGGGCTACTCAAAATGACTAAAATTAGAGGCAATGACACATATGAGGTCTCAAAAGAAGGAGAGTATGAAGAACCTAAAAATACTACAACTTGGGCAGAATTTATAAGAAGATGGTGTGTAACAAACTATTCCATTATACTTCATTTATTTGACTGTGTATCTATCGATTATGACTTTTTCCCGATCATGACTGAATTTCCCCAAACATGACTGATTTATCTGTGTTTTTAGAAGATGTCAGCAAAAAAAAAAAAGAGAGAGAGAGAGAGAGAGAGAGAGAAAATTGAAGTCGATGACAAAGCAAAACGTTGATACTTCAGAGACGACATTGATTTCCCAAGACGATGATATTCCGAAAATGACGAATGCTATTTGAATGTTACTGCCTTTGAATTTATTTTTTTCAGCTTTGTTTCCTAAGTTGAGACGTTCTTTTTTCAGTTGGAGTCAAAACGGTGCGGTTACTTCTTCCAGAACGGCCGAAGATGTAGTTATTTGGAATAAAACTCCGAATACAGAGGGCGCTGCCTGAGCTAATGAAGGGAGCATGCTCTACAGATAAGACGCTCTGTAATTGTGTAGACCAGAGCTTCTTAAACTTTTGTCATTCACGACCCCATTTATGATTGCGAGTTTCTTGACGATCCCATACATGAATCATTGTTTAGCTGCAGGTTGCACGTGTGTACGCGCGCGCATTCCTCCCTTTGATTTTGTGTGATATTTAGAGGTGGCAGTCAGAGTGGGAAGTCAGCGGCGCGCGGTTTATTCAACATGTATGATACCGACAAACGCACTAACAATGTATAGCCACAGTATAATAATAGCGATCATCGATCGTTTACTGCTGTCGGTGGAGATAGCTCAAAACCTTCAACAAATGCGCTTGTCTAGACGCTGCAAGTCCACTGTATTCCGCCAACTCTAGTGATGTTATAAAATGGTATATATAAATATTTGACATTAAAATCTCACAGAATTTTGCTACGCGACCCCATTTGGGGTCGCGACCCATAGTTTAAGAAGCCCTGGTGTAGACGATGCAAAAGTTTGAGACGTTTATTTTCGTTTAAATGTTAACTTGAAATGTCTTGTCCAATGTTGTCTATATATATATATATATATATATTATTTGTATACATTTTTCTTCGTATAGTAGGTAGGTTTTCCAAACGAAAAAAATAGCTGTTCTTTATAACAGCACAGACGAAAGTGCATTTGGGGATGTTCAAGAAAAAAGGTGATGCGCTGGATTTAAAGTAGGCAATGGAATATGAAATAAGTGATTAATTTTTAATTACTAGTTACAAACATGTAGTAACTTATAATTAGTTCTGCATGCTAATTGATACGTATGTAAATAATGTTGTAAATAACAGGTATTAATGTTGATTTTTTTTTCTGGATGCCTTATATCAAGGTTTCATACTGAATTTTCAACTTAGGTCAAATTAAAAAGGTTTTATTATATGTGGGTCACATTAAAAAGATGAACTTTAAAAAGTAATTTTCAAGGAAATAAAATTTTGTTTTGGAAAAGTATATCGGGAAAAAGTAAAAAAAATTATAAAACAAGAACGAAAATTTTAATATTTTTTTCTGACTTGTTACTGAATATAAAATACTGAAAAAAAATTAGATAACTGCTACACTTTTTCACTTATTGAACGTGTATTAAATATTCAAGATTTCTTAAAATTCTTTCTTTGTAACACTCTTTAGTTATTCACACTTAAATGATTCTAAAAAATAGATTCTAAGTTCCTTTAATTCCTTCATGAAACATAAGCTATTGAGTTTTAAAATCACACTTTGTTTTATCGTGAAATACAATAACTTAATCTAAATTAACTTGTTTGTATTTTCTATAGATAACATTTGCAGCATTTTAATTTTTATTACCTACATTCATTATTCAAGATTGGATGAAACATATTAATTTCGTATTCAAGACTTTAATATCCTGCTCTTACTTTCCTGAAATGAGAAAATCACATAGGTCTGGTGAATTATATTTTCATATATTGTAACCTGTGATAAGACGAATTATTTATATTTCTGGTAGTGAAGTTGTCCAACCCTGGTTAATTTTGATAGCTCGAAAGAATTATTATTTTTTAAATATAAAATTCCAACCATGACAACGACCTATACACTTTTTTTTTTTTGTTTGTTTAACTCTTTTCCTTTGTTACATTAAAAATAGTTTCTCTGTTGATAATCAAATTCCTTTTAAAAACATTCACTTTTCTAACGATTAAACACGAAGTTAGTTACTTTTTGATAAACAAGTTTCTTGTTCTGTATGTACTTAAAATAAATGCATCAATAAATGAACGCGAAAAGGGCTGTAATTAAATCAAAAAGTCCGCAAATGTCAAGACAAAAAATATTTGTTTATTTAGAAAGTCACAATCGATTTTAATGTAGTGTCGTTTATTAAGAATAATAAAATTAGGCTCTCACTATTCATTCAATTTTAATATCAAATTTTTTCAGCTGACAAATGTTCATGAAGAAAAAAAAATGTTGAAAGTCTGTTTTTTCTAATTATAACAAATGAAAATCTTTAATCAATTTTAAAGATCTTAAATATTTCGATAAAATTCACACATGTATCAAACACATTGACTAGAATAATATTTTAACTTTTTTTTTTTGATGTCATTGTTATGAATGATTAGAACATAACTGTGTAAAATATTTTCAGTATAATCTTTGATTATAACAATCAAAAAGGAAATGAACATGTGTAGAAAGTCGCATTCAAATTTAAGATTTTTAAAAATAATATTCATGTCATAAATATCGAGAGAGCACAAAATATTATTTAATGAACATGTGGAATAAGTTATTGAATAATAATCGGGAATAACCAAAGAATAAAATTATAAGTAAATAAAAGAAAGTAATATACTTAAAAAGTTTGCCTAAAAAAGGCATCAACACCAGATGGCAGTTCGTATAATACATCACAAGAATATGCCCGAAAAGTAAAAATTACAATAAATAAATAAAAAATACTTGGAGAATTGAACGCAAAAAATGAAAAATAGTTCCGGAAATAAGAAATATTGTCAAGATTTAGAGTCTTTAAAGTCTGTGTTAAGAAACAAAAAATTTAAGTCTCTCGTTTTAATTCAGAATAGGTATGTAATTATATTCATTAAGAATTTCAAAATTTGACATACCTTTTCTGTCATTCCGGGGAGCTGGTGCTTTAAACTTTTAGCTGCAATGAAGATAAATTGATCATCTATTCAAATGAAAATTCCTTTTGTAAATAAAAATAATGTATTGCCATTAATTACAAAACTACAACAATCAGATATAGCGCTATAAGATACAGTACAGTTTACATAGGAAAGCAAAAAAGTTCTCTAGTTCTAATTAAAGTTCGTTCGGTTTTGCCGCTGCTCACTCCAATCAACAGCGTCCTCTGGAGGGAGTCGCGTGGTTTCTGCTGGAAAAGTATACAGTTCTAAACAGTCTGGAAAATAAAAGAAAAATACAAAAAAAATTTGGTGATTCCTTCAATTCGAACTGGAAATACTTAATGAATAATATGAAATAACTCAAAAAGTCCTTAGAAATAAAGAGGGTCCTCTATTTTTTTCTAAAATCAGATTAACGCTTCTGCGTAGATTACTCCATAGAAAATCATTGAGCTTTGAAGAAGTTATTTTTCAGTTCAAATTCTAGTGTAAAGCACTTTAGAATGTCACTGACTAGCAATTTTGATCAAGTAACTAAATTTGAAAAGCGCAGATTGTAAATTTTTTTTTTTTTTTTTTTAAATTTTACCTTTTTTTCAAATGTCGAATTGGAAGATAAAACATTCCCTTTGTGTTACTCCATATTCTTTCATACTTATAACATCTTTTCAGCTTGATACGAACAGCTTTAATTCCATAAATAAACGCTCAAATTCCGACCAGAAAACAATAAATAAACGAAACTCATGTTAATTTATTACAGTTGTGACATTTCATATACCTAAGTTCTGTTAGTAACGGATGTAAATTGCAGTATCTCGTTCTATCTTAAAGCGTTAATTGTTACATCGGAATATTTTATGGCTTTAATTATTACTAAAAATAATCGAGATAGAAACTTCAATTTTCATTTATAATTATTAAGAATTGACTACATAGTCACCATCTTTCACATTCCCGAGCCCAACAAAAGCCATCATTGTACAGAATTCAGAAGCCTGAACTGTAATTTCTCCATACTGCCGTTTACATGAGTCACGAACTTTACAAAACCAAAGAAATCAACATTCTTAGCAGTAATTTATAGCATTATGTATGTAATGGAGAACTAATGTGCAGAGTAAATTTTTATTAAGATATATTTATGAGCTATAACATAGTAATTAAATATAAATGAAATTCGCCTGAGTGTTTATTGACGACACATTTCTTTTGAAGATACACGGCTGCTACTTGTATGAGCACCATTTTATGTAATATTGAAAAATTATCTTTCATCAGCAGTGGTTTCCTAGTATACATATATTTATTACAAGTGTTTTTTAAAATAGTGGTGTTGAATTCAAGTACATTACTTTGTATTTCGAATTTTACCATTTCACAAGTAATGTATATATATCAAATCACTATGTATGTACAAGTGTTTTTTTAGAATTTAAACTGAAAAGAGAAAAAATTTATTTCACAATGCATGGGAATTAGTTTATTAAACAAAATCTAACCGGACGCATTTTGACAAATTGGTGCCAGTGTCCATATTTTTAATTTTTATGCAACGTAAAGATTTTTTCAAGCTGTAGTTATTATTCATAAGCAAAAATTTGTATTTTTTTCATAGATTGTCAG
>BMAW01012923.1:0-39745 GCA_019974015.1 Nephila pilipes
TTCACTATATAAACGTGCTCGCCATTCGTATTTTTCATTCAAGAGACTCTCTCATATATTGTTTTTATAAATATTAAGCGTTTGTTCTTATACACAACAGAATAATTCATCCATTTTATTCGACCCTATTTATAAATAAACTATGTCACATTTCTACTTTCGCATTTAGAATAGAAAAAAATTTTGAAATTGTTTGACATGGAGGAATTTGCTGTTCTCCTTAAACTTGCAAATATTTTATAAACATAGAAAAAAAATGTCTTTCATGCTGTAGGGATTGATATCTCCAAATATAGACTTCATGAGAGATTCCCTGCAGTTTTTTTATGGGTATTTATATAGTGTAGAAATTGCATCATTTTTCTCCCCTGTTTTTTCGCATTTAAAACTCATACTACATTTTTAGCGTTGCAACATTTATCGACCACATTACATTTCTTTCATAAGTTTAATTTATCATCTATGCTGACTTGAGATATTTTGAAATTTTGACAGGTTTTACATTAAGAAATTACTTATTTTTTATAAAATTATGTAGACGTATCTATCCCTCAAAGGGATAAATTTCACAGGGTCAATAATGCAGCAGAAAATAATAGGTCTGTTTGCTTAGATTCTATTTGCACCTGTAATAGACGGATTGCAATCGGTTAATGTATTGCAAAATCTACAATGGTAACTTTCTAGGAAAAAAGTAAGAAATCGAGGTTAAGGTTCCCGTCTAGTCGCCATTTTGATTTCGTGGACGTAATGTTAATCCTATGGAATTTTAACTTAAATTCTCACATCTTTATTATATGATCTATTTGAATGCAATAAAGTGCATTTGAAAGAACAAAAAATAATCAATGCTTCTTTTGAATTGCTTTTTTCCTAAGATTTTTAAAAATATTTTAATTCTTATTTTAATTATTCGTTTTTGAGTTTTCCGGTCTTTAAAGAATATTTTCAAATACTTTTAAAAATTGGAGAAAATAAGTAATTCCACAGAAGCATTCATTATTTTTTGCTCTTTCAGAAGCTCTTTATTGCATTTAAATAGATCAAATAATAAAGACGTGAGAATTAAAGTCAAAATTCCATAGGATCAACATTACGTCCACGAAATCGAAATGGCGGCTAGACGGGAGCCTTAACAGCCGATTTCATATAATTGGCATAGAGGAATTTCATTCTTCCTACGCCCGCTAAGTGGCGCCTTTGACAGGAGGGCGATTATATAGGTACATGTATAATTTAGTTAAGAATGAAATGATTTCGCGAATGCACTAAATCTACGATAGCACAATAAATCTCATAATATTAAGCTTCGTATAACTTAATCTCTCAACTCCTATCAAAATCAAGTTTCATATTAATATTTAATTAACAAGTTTTACAATGATATTTGTTCTAAAATTATTGATTGCATCTTTATTTTTCCTTTGTTTGTTTTAGGTTTTACGAGCTCAGCAAACGAAAGAAAGGAACCCTTGAGATACTATATGTAATGAAATGCTGTTTCTTTACAAATATGTACCGAAATCAATATGCTTTGTAATCGGTATTTAATAAAAATGTGAAAATTGTATAAATGGTTCTGAATTTAAAAGTCACAAAATAAATTAGATTAATTGTTCAAAACTCAATTAAATAGAAACGAATCAGTTTTTTTCCACCCGGATGTAAAACTCGATTATGAATGGAACATGCATAGTTGAAACAAGTAAGTTACGAAGAGCTTGTTTCGTTCGGAATTTTTTCTCTTGCATTCGTTCTTCTGATTTGAAATAACCTGACATCTTTGCGTCCTTACTTTGAGATCAAACTATTTGGAATTGTTTCCTATATATAGAGCCGTTTTTATTCGAGTCCAATCTAATTCGTTCGTTCCTTCACTGCGGTGAGCACTAATCACAGAAATTTGCTTTTTAGGGGAGCTCGTTTGCGGAGACTCGTCCATGAGCTCAATGTTTACTTTTCGATGCGGGTTGTTGTATGAGACAAGGGGAGTAGGTCGCTACCCATTTCAGCCATTGGTAAGTTATGTAGTTAAGAGGAAAGGTGTGGCCGCGGACGACATATACTTTCCTTTACAAAAGCGGGTTCCTGGTTGGATAAATGTGCATACTACGTCTTCGTTCTCCCCCCCTCCCTTATGTATAGCCTTCGTAGTACGATATGATTCTGAATATTTCAAAATAGCGAATAACATTTAGTTGGCGGACCACTCACTTCTTGGGTGTTCTTGGTATTTTAGATGAACTGGTTCGAAAGAATAGGTAATTGTTTGGATTCCCAACCTTACCAACAGGCGTTATATTAGCATAAGTTTGCTGGTAACTAGTCTTATTATTCACTTATTCAATGATGACTCGAAGAGAATAAAAAAATATTCCTTAACCTATCTCTTCTATTTTTTTTTTTTTTTTTTTAATCTTCATTCGTGTGAATTTTGTAACACTTCTTAAAGATGGCGTTACACCTGTTGCAGATATCTTACATTTCCGTGTTTTGATATCATTCGAGGCATTTGCATCGTAATTGTTTTTGAACACTTGAGACAAACATTAAATTTACTTATTTTACGTTTATGTATGAATGCAACTCGCAAAATACTTCGATTATAATTTTTTTTTTTTAAAGTTATTCTATAAAACAAAAGAATAAATAAAATTTAAATATGAAGAAAAAGAAATCCCAAGCATTATATTTTTGATTGTAATAACAGAAAACAAATATGCTTTAATTGAAATTTTAAATGTATTGGATAATGTTTGAAACAGACTTAAATGAACTTTTTAGTAACACTCATCGAACAATCTCGGGCCATTCTTAATTAGAAAACAATAATAAGGATCACAAAACCAGCAAATTTGTATGATATATGATATATGAAACGGGATTCAAATAACATGGTTGATACAATTGTGTGAACAGAGCCATATATAAATATAGATTCATTTACTATAAAGTCTTAACAAATCGTCCCTGGATTTCACTTTGAAATCACAAGAATTGAATAATACAAAAGGAAAAAAAAATGTTTTGTAATTTAAAATATATACATAATAATATCTGATAGTAAAAATCAAGGCTTGAATTCGAAGCCAAACAAATTTGCGGAAAAGATTTTAGAAATATGTCAAATAAAATTGGGAAAATCTGTATCATATGAAATGTATTTTACTTCGTTTATAATAATTAGAATTTTTACAGTAGAGTTAAAGATACATCGAACCCAGAATTCCCCAACAAGTTATCAGTAAGATATATCTCTTATGTGATATGTTTATCTTCTATAGCATGTTATGTGTAAACTTATAAATAGCTTATATATTTGTTTTAGTGTCAACGAAACAAACACATATTCTTCAGACTATTTTCACTTAACGAACTCAGAGACTGCTACACTGGTGTTATTAGTCTCGCTCTTATCTTTTTTCCTGCACCCCACCTTTTCTCTCCACAACCAATCATTGCAGCATCATTCTCTATCAGTCTCGAAAGAAACTTAATTGTTCCGAAGCGATAATATTGCTTGATAAGTTAGAGGGGTCCGATTTGTTTTTCTGAATTAATACTAATCTTTACAGCTGTACCACTATTTAGCCGACTTTCTATACCTATTGTTGTTTTGTGTGGATGATTCATAATCTAAAAATGTCAATATTGATAGACTCATAAATTTTCTACGAAATTTTCATTACATACTTATAACAGATTATATATAAATTAATGATATATATGTGTGTGTGCATTTAAAAGTTTGTACGGGCGTCATGTTCAATGCAGTATCTGAAAAGTTTTTAAAAATAAGTGAAGACTGCTTTTTGATCTGCAAATATTTTTGAAATCGAATAAAACTTGATGATAAATATCTTGAATAAGAGATATTGTCTTCAGTGCGTTCGCCCGCAAATAAACTAATGACATAGCATTCCTTTAAATTATTTTATAATTATTTTCTTATGGATTATTTCATAGATTGCACCCTTTATATTGTTCTAGCAAATTTAGGAATTCCTTTTTTTTTTATTTCTTTTTTGCTTGAAACATTGCAAGAACGGATAATCAGACATTAATAAATGCATAGTTCTGTCTTTAAAAAATTTCTCATTTGTGAATAGTTTTCTCTTTTCAACTATGCAGTATAAAGCCAAATATCTTGGTCTTGTTAAGAAAACTGATTTCTATATATGTTTCATAAAATCAAATGATTTCATTCGCGTATTTGCAATGATAAATTTACTAGTGAAATTAGTTTTCGTGCTCTCCAATCCATTCATTTGGATGTAATTTATTTCAAAAATGTTTGTTGTAAGCAATATGAAAAGATTAGAATCTATAATTAGAAGCTAACATTTACAGATTGCGTTTCAGACCGTGCCTAAGAATTATAAGTGTAACAAGAGTTTCAAAGAAATTCCAATCACTTTCCTCTCATAAAAATCATTTTTCAACTCAATCAAGACGAAGAATTTTTTCGAGTGTATCATGCAAAAATAACTACAGTGATAGTGCTAAGAACCATTTCGTTTATAGAAGTAGTGAAAGACGTTACATTTCTGATTCTTAGAATAAATCATATTCTAGAAAGAGTCATCTGAGATGCTATCCATTGCAACATTTTTCGAAAACCTTTTACTGGGGTCATGTGAGCTCCGAAACCAACCTTACGAACGTAAGATTTGGAGGACTGGATGTTAAAGCAGCTGATGAACTGTGCTAGAAAAGTCCAAAGTTTCTAAAGAAAGACTATGAAATCTTTCCTACTGCACTGGACTTTTAAAGTGAACTTTTCAGCATTCGAATTTAATAGAAACTCTTTTTGTTGCTCATGAACTTTAAAAACTCAAAGGAATAAATGGTATTTTGAAATTTCTCATTATTTTTCACGATTCCTCTTGCAGAAAAGTATCCTTTGAAGATTAATACGTTTAACCTTTATTATATAAACTTTACTTAATGCTTTATTCTGTTTTTCATTGCACTTTAGACTTAGTTAACAATTGTAATTCAAAAATTGATTTGAAAATTCTCATACATAATTATTATGATTACTTTAATAGTAAATTTATCCCTTTGAATATTAATATATTCATCTTTATATTTTATTTTACTTAATTATTTAACTTGGTTTGCAATGAATTTATATAATTTGTTAATTTTTGAGATTTAGATAATAGATTTGTTTGAAAGTACTCCTTTATTATTTTACGAATTTTTACAGCAAAGTACATTTTGAATATTTATATTTACCTTTAATGTTTTTGTCTTTTAAATAATGCTTTGATTTGCTTGTCTTATAGTGTGTATTTAATAATTTCTTAATATTTGGAAGTTGATCAGTTTATTGATATCTTAGTAGTTGAATATATTATGGTATAAGATTTATGGATTTGGGAAATCTTATTTAGGGTAACTTTTTTATGTTCCCAAAAATATTACGGAGAGATAAATATTTAAAATTTGATTCACATTTGTATTGTATTTAGAATTGTATCTGCATTTTCTCTCATTCTTTCCATACATCTAAGGTGCAATTTTAAATTTGTTTTTTATGTATTTTTATGATAAGTGTTTTTGTACTTGAAATATTAATCATATTTCAACGCCTGGAAAGATGTTCGTTACGGTTTTGGCTAGGTGCGATTCTGAGCTTGGCATAATTATCAATGATATAAGAAAATAAAAATAATTTTTATCAAAAGTTTGAAAAATCAATGATAAATAGAACACAGAGCCATAATGGAAATGAAATATAATATTTAAAATTTTGAATATGGAATATTATTTTCAGGTTAAACATTTTTTACTGGCAGCAAACTTTTCCAAACAGAAAAATATTGCGAACCGAAAAGGTAATACCATAAATTCAAATTATCATAGACACCAAGAAGAAGAAATTAAAAAAAATTAAAAAAAAAAACATTCGTAGGCAAAGAGATCTATGCAAAATATATCTCCTGAGAAAAGAAAAACAACGGCTGAATAAATACGCATCATATTTAAGAAGCCAAACAAAACAAAAACTTACATAAAATGTGTTCCCACTATCAGGCACACAGATAAAGAGCACATATGCAAGAAATACAATAAAAAAAAATTAAAACGAAAAAAGGAACTGCAAAGTAAAGGAAAAAGTTAAAAAATTAAAAACAAGAATTTAAAACCAGCATTTTAAATATTTAAAAGATCCACAGAAGTGATATTAAATAATGAGTCTTTTCAATATGTGCAATTTGAAACCAATTTTAATGGTTAATTCAGTACAATTTTTATGTTGTACTTTCCCAGTTTTCTAGTTATGTAACAGGAATCATGAAACATATATTTCTTCAAGATAACACTCTTTTTTTCCTTCATGAACATCATTATTCATTTCTTCGAAGTTTCTGAAAAACATAATATTTTATTACTAAACAGGTGTAAAATTAATGAAAAATCATGTATAATTAATCTGAAAAGAAAACCGTTATAGATGTGTATATATTTTTCTTAAGGATTTTTCTTTTTTTTTCTGCTAAAATAATTTCAATTTACAAAATTAAAATTCATTTAAGTAATTGGTTAAAACAATGATAATATATATATATATATATATATATAATTTTGTAACTATAGTGTGTCCGCAGAGTAGCCTAGTGGTAATGCTCACGCGCACTCAAATGATGTTATTTCCCTCGTGTTGTGAGATCGAGTCTGGTGTTAATAAAAAGCCACCGTGTAGCTGGGCTGTTGCATGTTAGATTTGGGAAGGCTACAAATCTTCCTGTGGCATGGCGTGAAAGTCTTATGAGAGCGTTGCTCACTCCAGTGGTCATCCTCATCTCTTGACCGAGTCTAAAAATTACGAGGTCTGTTGCCATTTGCTTTCATTTTGCTTGTAAGTGCGACTTTAATAAAGCAATCAGTTGTAAAACATGATATTGATTAGTTCCATAAACGAATTTTTTTTTACTTTCAGCTAGCTCAAATTCATTCCTAAAATCGTTTGGAATGAATCAATCTCAAAAAGTGTAAAAGGAAAGTAATGTATTAGAAGCATTTGTAAGCTCATCCCTTAAATATAAACATTTAAACAGAAAATAAGATTTAAAAAAAAAAACTTGGTTCTGAGCTCTGCCTGTGAAGCTTGATTACAAAAAACACTAATTGAGCGGCAATTGCATTAAAGAAATTCCGGACATTAAAGAATTTAAAAAGCGGCTCTTGTCCCATGACTGAATTCTGTCAGAAGAAACGATTGATGAATTCGAAGAGACGGGTTCATTTGACGGTAACTATGACAGAGGGAGGAAATCAGTCGCTTCGACACCAATAAACGATGAGATTACATTATTGGAGAAGGAGTAAGCCAGTGCTTTGGGAATGAGATGAGCAATACACAGGGAATTGCTCGAACTTTAGAAATACCTGTCAGCACATTTCGTAAATTTTTCAAAACGTACTGCAATGCTATCCATTCAAAATAACGCATCTTCAGGCGATGGTTCATGCAAAAACGAGAAGTTTTTTCTCTATAATTTCTTGCTCTAATGGAAGTGGACAATACCCTCCATGGAACATTTTGTGAACAAGCGAAGTCCATTTCCATCTCCAAGCTTTTGTCAATACTCAAAATTGCAAATTAAAGGCAAGAGAGAACCCATTCCAAATACAAACATTACCTCTTCATTCTTAAAATGTCACTGAGTGGCGCGGGCGTAAGACGGCATTTATCATTGTCCCTTTCTTTTTCGAGAAGATTGGTTCTTTGGATTCTGTAACATGTACTGTTATCAAGTAACATTACGAATCTATTTTGTGCAATCAGCTTTTTCCAATAAAGCAATAGAAAGGAATAGTTGGATAGCACAATTTTTAAGCAAGATGGTGCTCATCCTCAAAATTCAAATCCGCAGCTCAACATGCATTTGGGAAATGATGTTGTATACTTTGATGGAAATAATGTTGTTTGGACATGGTGTATACGGTGTTCCGAATGCAAACTCATCTGGAATAAAAACACTAATTTCGCAACAAATTTACATCTCAACTAATACAGTACGATACGTTGAGGAACATTTTGTTTAGAGTTTTCAATTTGAAAAGCGCAGCAGAAAACGGTGGACAGTGTATTGAATATTTCTAATGAAAAACGTAGAAATATATTTAGGTCTTCCTTTTCTTGATGGTTTTATCACTTTTTGCTGCTCATACGATTTTTGGACTTGGAAAAATAGGAAACCGAATTTTTCCCGCCTTCTTTTGTGCCACCTTGTCGTTGTGAATGAATAAAGGGTACCACAACAACATGTTTTTTTTAAAATTAACCTCTTTTGACTAGTACAGCACCATCTATCGGCCCACTCTTTTTTTTCTTTTGGAAAACAAATTTCTATTGCTTCACGTATAACTCAGTTGAAATATGACGTAATTCTGACCAGTGGTTCTTTTTGTACAGTCTTTTGAATGTGAGACTTTAATTAAAATCGTCCTGTATTTTATTTTTTCAAAAAATTATTTATTAAAATTATTCTAATTTGCATTGTATTTGTTTTTCAATACTAAGAAATTAGAAATTGCATAACATGCGTTCTTCTTCAAGTGAACTGAATGTAACTGAAGATCACATTTTGAATGTTTGTACAACTTAAGCGTTTATCAGACTCATTGTACAGATACAGTTAACATGTCCAAATATTCAAGTGAACTCTCAGAATTAATAGATACAGATGTTTTTAGCTATTTTTAAAATAGTTGAAAATGTTTGAATTGTGAAATTTTTTAAATGTTTTAAATATCTAATATACAAGGGCACTAAATTAATTAATTTAAAAACTTACATTTTTTTCGTCATCATTATAATCAAGTATTTGTATAGGTATATTTTCATCTGTTCTAATGTTTATTTGATATTAATTTTTTAATGTAGAACTGTTATGACTGAATTATAAAATGTGTTAAAGCATAATAAGTTATGTATGTTATTTTTACTAACATAAAGCCATTTCAGTACAGTTTTCAATGATTTAGTGGGAGGGGACATTTAAGGACTATTTTAAGCAAATTAGGTCAATTCTGTCATTTTACTCGTATATCCTGCTTCTCAACTTGACGATTCTTTTGTTACATATCGTTTCATCATGGAATCAAGTATTACTTCTAAACATTTTGAGACAGAACATTGAAGGAAAAAAAAGTGTTATTTTGACTCATTAAACATATTTGTAATAGTTTGTCTTATGACACTCATTATTTAAAATATAAAATATTAAAAATATTTTCTATTAAAAGAAATATTAGTACATTAGTAAAGTGGTATATTCTAACTTGGCATCTCCCATTAAGTATTGCTGAATCATTCTAAGCGATAAGTAAACCATTGATATTAACACATTCTTTGAAACGGGCATAAATATATAACCAGAATACGAAGAAAAGATTTAGAGATTGAAAGACAGGAAATTGTAACATGATAAAAAGTATCAGAAGTAAATGTCAGTTCCCCGTAAATAACAGTAATTTTTTTATTATATCTAAAAAAATCATAAGATATTGGAAAATATACTTACGTGTTTGAGTTATTTCATTCTTTAAATAGACTTCCCACTTTGTCCAAGGAAACTGCTATTTTAATATAATATAAAATTTTCATAAGTGTCGAGAAATTTAAGATATGACTAATTATCGAAAATTCCTAATAGCAATTTATAGTTAATAAAAAGTACTCTATTGTAAATAATATTCGATTATAAATGTCTCTAATTTGAGTTTTATAAATGAATTTTATACGAATAAATTATTTGTAAAACTTATTAAAATTATTCGTTAATAAACTCAATAAAAATGCATCAGAATTTTATTTGAATACTTTCATAATAATACAACCCGCACAAATATATTTAAAATATTTACAAATGTGGAATTGTTCAGAATATATAATCATTGACAAAGAATGTTAAAAAATAGAGTACATTGTCAGTTTTCCTAACATTTAAAAAGCTTAATTAGACACTTTTTTTATTAATAGAAATTCACTGACATTTACCTTTGTATGAAAAAAAAAATTAATCATTTGTTTTAAATTTTATTTACATCTAGAGGATTACTTCGGATTTAATTGAAATTTACTTACTGTCTCTCGGATGGAAACCTAAAATAAAATAAAAAAAGAATAGCAAATAATTAGAAATGTTTCAATAAATATGAGATTAATTTAATTACATGTGTATTAAATTTACTATTTAAATATGTCATGTAACATTGGTATATTTATTTGAACGTCTTAGTGATAAATTACGAAGGAGAGAAACGATCGAAATGAAAGCCATTGAACCAAAATGTGCAAAACTTTAGTCGATTTTATTGCGACTTTTATGTTTTAAAACAATACAATAGGATGAAGGTAATGGATCTTGTCATTTTGAACTGTTGTAAGACATAACTGTGATATACGACACTTTACGCACTTCTGTATCAAACAACGAAATATTGCTTTTATGTAAATTTCATATGTATTTGATTAGGCGTCAACAAAAGTAATTGATAATTAAGATGTAATTCCACAATATGTGTGCCAGATGTGGCCACAATAGGCATTATTCTCATTAATGCCTATTGTGGGATAATGTTATATTTCTATAAGTAATTGATTCAAATATAGTTAAGTACCTCATATTCACTAGACTGGCATTTTCCTGCTGAAATACTGATCTAGGAATGCTTTAAAGAAAAGGCATGACTTCGTATTTTAAAACTTCTATCATACTCCTGTTTCTGTTGAAAATTACCTACAATTATTTATAGCTGCTGAGATCAATTATAAAACCCAATACCATTCCGCTTGTTATTCTTTTAATTTGACATTGGATAATGTCCTCCAGTAAATGTCGTCCATGTACTAGCGTATAATGAGGATGTTGCCATCACAATATCCCAATTTAAGGGGGAATTCATCGGAAAATAAGACATTGCAAATTGGAACGGTAGAATCAATATCGATGAGTCCATTGAAACGACAAATATCGATGTATTTTCTAGAGAAGAATATTGTAATAATAAAGGATTTCTTGCAAGCAATCCATGTGCAGTAATAGATGTCAATGAGGACAATGAACTACGGAATGTAAGATCAGACAATGGTACAATTGTATCTAGGCTGTAATATTAAGTCAACTGTAGAGTAAAAAATATTGGTATAATTGTTCAATTCTTACAGAACTTTGTCTAACGTAGGAATCTCATTTCTATCTTAAAAAAACCTATGAACATTTCACCAAATGCATGACAATGTGTGTGTTATCAAACTGAATTGGTCTTCTTAGCTGGCTTAAGACACCAGGTCGTTTTTTCCAGAACTTTAGGAACTTAACGTCTTTTCTTTTTTTTCTAATGAAAAATTGTTCTTTTAGAAGCACTAGTTAAATGAAAAATATTTTTAACGACCTGATTGACAGATTCTTGAGATTTTTCTTATCGAAGTCAAGTATAACCATTCAATATGTTTCAGCGGTCTCCATTTTAGATGGAGTTTCCTCGCTTTGATGTTTTATAAAGCGTAACCGATGAAATTCCTTTTTCAGTCATATTCAGAATGTCAAACCAAAACAAAGAAAATAGCACGAGAGATAAGAATTTAAGTATGAACGATAGCAAAGAAGTAAAGCGAATGGCACAGAATTGGCGTGGAAGCGTAGCAAGCTTGCCAGATATGTCACCTTGATAACTGAATTCTAGCCAAACTGGAAATCCATTACGTCAAGTTTCGACTATATTCATTCGCTTAGGTTAAAAAATAAATGATTTATACATGTTATTGAAATATATCCTCAAAATCATAATTTCTGTAATGTATGACTTATTTTTTACACATTTCTATGTATTTTTTTCTTTTAAATTCCAAAACAAGATAGAACTACTAATCAAGCGGATTTTTACATTTTCTATCTTTCCCAGGGTTGCCAAATTAAGGTGAAATGGAGAATAATCCCTTTCAATATTTATGGTTATCAGTCACAGATATTTCCTTAATTTTAATTAAAAATTAAAGTATCAAAATTGCATCTTTTTTTAATTTTAATTATTAATCAAATTTTTTTAAAATCCATTTTAGTACTACTTTAAACTAAATATCTCGTTTGTAAACATGAAAAATGTTCAAATTTATGAAAAAGAATTCTTTCTTTCCTAAACATGAAGGGCTTCTTATTATATGTTCTTTATAAAATACCTCTTAACAATAATACAGACAAAAATAATTTTAATACATTCCTATTTATTTTTAAACACTTTTATACTTGTTCTCAAAAGTTTCATAAGGTTTGATACTACTTTTACTTTCCTTACTAAATATCTTGTTTATAAACATGAAAATTATTCAAGTTTATGAAAAAGCTTTCTTTTCTAAATATTAACGGCACCTAATAAAATGCTCTTTATGTACAATTTTTATGAAATATCTCTTAACAATAATACAGACAAAAATAATTTTAAAACATTCCGATTTATTATTAAATACTTTCATACATGTTTCGAAAAATTTCAAAATGTTCGATAAATTTTTTGAGGACATTTGGGAATATTACTAAAGGAAGATAGTAGCAAGTTTTACTTTTCTCTCATAAATGTCTATTATAAATCTAATAAGTTTGGATGTAATACGCATCACAGACACAACTAACTAAAGATTTAAAATTACAGGCTTATTTGTGTAAACATCAGGATAAGGGGTGAGCGATAATTATTTGGAACTTTAAAATTAAAAATTTATTGTAAATATGAATTGACTTACCAGCACCCGCACCCCCTGCATCAGAAATATCAATGCTACCTAGAAATGAGTAATTACGTTTATATGAATAAGATTATATTAACACATAATAATAACGTTCATACTTATAAACTGTAAATTTCACGAAGAAACAAAGAGATCTTACGCATAAAATTGTATGAGCTTAAAATGTCTGGGATACAATATTCGTAAGAAATTTTTTTATCCATTCTTAATTAGTAATGAATTATATTTAACTAGTTGAAGTAACCAGTCTTTATTTTTATGAATTTAAAAGCTGAACAGTCCAGTTAGCAAGCATAAAACACTTTTAATGTGAGATCCCGCATTTAAAATTGTGCTAGACATTTGAGAAATTATTATATTTGCAGTTTCATTGTTTTGTGCGAGAATAGCTTTTAACCTTCTCAGTCCCAGCGTTATCTGTAGAAGACACTAAACAACACTTTCAAAAAATGCCACCAAGTTAAATAAAAGGCGTCCTTGGTACCCAGAATTAGTTAATTTTCTTGTTAGTAAATGGTAGTCCTGAAAAAAAAAATGATTTTTAGTGAACATTTTGCATTCCTATCTTATTTATAGTAAAATGAAAATGGTGCTTTCCGAGGGAAAGAAAATTACACACTTGCGAATCTCTAAGTGTTCATATTTGTTATTATTTGTGCAGTGAAAAATTATTAAACACACTGTTGAATTCCTTAAATTTACTGTTTATATATAAAAATTTTAATTTCTTACTCAAATCTTCCCACTTCTGATTTAGAAAGCAGTGTTGCCTGTAAGAGACATTGGGTCAATGGCTATCAAAATCACTCGATTTGAAACTATAATTATGGAATTTATTTCCGCTCAAAATGATATTCATTAATTGCTAACTGAATTCACCAAATATAGAAATTTAAAGGATACAAGAAAGAATCTGTATCTGTCAGAAAATGAAATGAAACATAATTAGTAATTACTGTAATTATGTTTTATTTAAAATTTCCCAGAATTCGAATGTATTAGGCAGGAAAAAAAAAACTATAACTTCCGTACTCGCACACAACATTTTTTAGAAATCACAAGTTTTCAATAATAAACAACTTAAAATTGAGAAATTATTTAATAGTATAAGATAAAAAGAGTAAGAAAAAAACCGAATATTAAATTTTGGAAATTCGGACTCTTCTGCAAGCAGTTCGGAAATATTTTGTGATTCAAATTTTACATTTTGCTAATTATTATGAATTACTCATTAAATTAAGATTAAAGAAATATTTTGAATTAACATCATGATGTCACTTTGGCCCAATATCTCCTCCAGGAGATATTTAATTTCTCAAAAATAAAAATTAAAATAATTTTTTAACATTTTTTTTGTACTTTTTCATCAATTTATAACCGATTGATACAAATTACTCTAAAATTTCTGGTTCAAAGTTGATCTTGGGTCTAAGGAGGTTAAGAAAAATCATGCATGATCAAAAATTGTCTCAAAACAATATTTAAAAACAAAATATCCACTAATAAAGACTATTATAGCTTTAAAAATGTTTAGTAAGTATACCATCAAACATGAAGAAATATTAATACGTATTCTGAAGAGTATCTTGAGAAACAAAATTAAATGTCTTTCCATTCAGATGAAGGAGGTATAAATTTTCAACACTGTCCGAATCTGGGCACAGTTCATTAAGTATAAATTGTAAGGCTTTGAATGGATTACAACGTCTAATTTTTTTTTATATGCGACAGAACTAAGCGCATTAGAATAAAAATGAATACTGACGTAATGTGATGTTATATGCGACAGACTTATGCGCAGTGAAGAGAAAATCTCCATTAGTGGTCGCTTGAACACTAAAATTTAAAAAATCTGAAGCGAATTTGAAGAAAATATCTTTTAGATGTATATTAAAATGTACCAAAATGTAATAGCACATTAAATATTGAACTTCTGAGCCTTTCTATCTTTGGGCTATACTGTCCTCTCAAGGACATATACTCAAGCATGCACGCACGCACCAATCATTTCTTTAATATTAGTAATGATTTGCTTTGAAACAAAAAAATATAGCATTAGTAAAAAATAGTATTATGGAAAAGAGGGAGGAAGGAAAATATTATAAAAAATGTTGAAATTTTTTTGGATGAATATATTTACGTTTTCTTCCACCTATCAGCGAAGCCTTTTAAAAGTTTTTTTTAGCGACACGATCATACGTATTTGTATAAGGGAGACAAAAAACTTTTTCAGTTAAGTATTAAATTTCATGTCACTAACATAGAGGATTATAAATATCTCTCTTCAATTAATCGAAAGGATTGAATTTTTTTGTAGCAGAGTATATTTTAAAGGAAGGCTAAAAAGATTTGAGAGCGGCAAAATACGCCACGCTATTGCCGTGGCATCAATTTTCATTAACAGTCTTCCTATTATTATGGATATATATTGGATTAACTATCAGTATCATTAATATTGTTGATAAGCCATCCCTCGATTTGATTCGGAAGAATAAAATACGTTCTAGAGAAATGCCAGTTTAAGATAAAATATCGTAAACGCTGAAAAGAAACAAGAGAAAAAAAAAATGGAAATTCACAACTTTTATCTTCTGTTCATAAATCTATAGCAAATTTTAGGCTGGTTTATTAAAGCAAAAGTGTTGAACAAAATTATGAAAATGTTTCATCATTTTAATTAAAAGAAACAGTCTAATAAATAAAATTTGAAAAAAAAAAAATCTTACTTATAAGAACTATGATTGCTATCATGAAGACAATATGAATCAAGTAGGAAAAATTGAAGGACAGCATGATGTTTTCAGCAAGTAATACCACAAATTGTTCGTATACATAGAAAAATGTTACTTTTATACATCAACGAGCAGAAAATTGATACCATGTTAATTAAACCTCTTAGAATTAATCTTCTCCCATCGTGATATGGTTGTCTCAGACCAAAGAACTTCAGCACGCAATTGCAAATCTGCCACATAATCCTCTTATTTTATTATACGTCTTTCTGAACCTATATGCAAAGAGCAAAAAGAAATTTGAACACCTGTAATCCTTAGAATTAAAATTCGCTCATGCCAATATTCACAGAAAAACAATTTTAGAGTTCATGTGATACAGATTCATAAAAATTAAACGAAATATTTGTGTTGTCTCAACATTCTTATGTTCAAAATAGCCTTTTGTGGTCCCGTGGACAAAGTTTTAAATGTTTTGGTAGAAGCGCCACCTGAAAGAGATTATAAATATAATTATCACTTTCCAAATTCTCCTAATTTCTCAAAACATTTTCCCACAAATTGCGAATTCATTCGGCCAAATTCTTATGGTTTTGAATTCTTTAACCTTTGTTAAAGGATCTGGATGATATGATGATTCACATTTGACGTTGCTGTATGTTATACATTAGTTCTTCTACACTAGTTATGAAACTCATGTGTAAGTCTTGATTCTGTAATATCTTTGAACGAAGCAATTAGGAGCAGAAACTTCTACTTCATATTTTTTGTCATTATTTCTAATCCACTTTACTTTCCTTCCATCATCATCTAATTTACCTAATTACGTTTCATTTTGGTCGGGAGGAAATTGTAGTTTTATGCCATTAAAATTATTGTAAAATCCCCGAGGTTTGTAAACTGAAAATCGCGGATAGCACAAGGATATAGAATTGAGAATACAATTCATGTCCAAATAAAGTAGTTTATTAACAAACTGAGAGGAAATGTTTTATTGTTATACAATACATTAATTCATATTTTAAAAATTACATTGTTTACAATATACCCGAAAATTTACAATATTTGCTTACATCATTAAATATTGCATTGTTTACAATATTTGCTTTTATCCTCTTTAAATCGTTACATTCAAAATTTGCTGCATCTTTCTGTTGATGAATAAAGTAAAATTAATGTTGATCTCAGTTAAATATATAAGGATCAATTGAAATAATTAAAAATATATCAGTACCATTAAAAAGATTTAAAAATTTAGATGTCCCGTTTTGAATTATAAATTCATTCGAAAGCAACTTATCCCACAAACAGAAATTTCCGTACAAGAAGACTTCATTGAACTGAACGAGAATTTGGAAGATATCAATTTTCAAACAAGGGGCTGTTCTCAATTTTGGAATTGTAAAGACATTCGCAAAAATTCATCAAATTATCGCACAAAACCGAACCTTTTTCTTTTAAGCTTTTCCTAGTACTTACTCGCTAGATGATGGATTTAGTTAAGCTAACCATTTTTATAAAAAACTTAGTTTAATAAAATATAAATTTATATTTGTCATGTTAGTTATAAAGTGATTAATGGATGATAAACAATTAAAAGTCAAATATTAAGGGAAAGTTGTATCAATACATCAAACACAACTACCACATGAATTGTATTGAGCTATGGTAAGCCAGTGCTGTAATGGAAGTTGATACTGCAATATTACAATCAGTTTTTATGTAATATTTCAGTGCTGTATGGAATATTTATATAGCACTGTTATAAAGTGTGTTTTTGAATTCTTGTTCATATTTGTAAAATTGAAAATGAAAATGTATTAGAAAATGAAACATAAACCGAAGAAACTACATTTTTCTCTAATTTTTTTTTACGGTGAATTAAATTTATATATTTAAGTTTTTTTGTGAAATCCCTACTATTATAAATACATGATATTGTGTATAGTATAGAAAAACACATAAATGATCTATGAAGAAAATTACACTTTTAAAAGGGTCGATAATGGAAAAAGGTTCGAAAAGCCAGACCTGCAGCTACTATCAAGAAAGTCAGTCCCGTTCTGGAATAAAATGTGACAATTCGTTTTAAAAACGGTGTGCTGCAATGATATGTGCATGCGAGGAGGAATTTCAAGCGATTTGCATACATGTTACGGCATTGAGAAAAATAACATGTGCATTGCATTGTATGAAAATATTTGTCGTTTGCGCATGTAGTTACAGTCATAGTATAAACTTTGAAGAGACGAGTGCAAAGTAAATACATCCTATTCCTAAAGTGTACAAAAGTAGTTCGAAATGTATCTGTACGAAGAATGGAAAAAGGGGTATTAAGAATAGAAAAAAAGAAACAGGTAATTAAATTATAGTGCTATTCTTTGATTGTTTTCCTTTTCCGTGAAATGCATTAATGTATCGCATCCCAAATAAGTCAACGTTATATCTTTTTGGATGATAAGGCAGTCTTAATTTCTTTGGAAAAGATTCATTAGGTGTTTCTTATTGTTTTTAATATGGCTTAATTTCCGATGAAAAATAAGGAATTCATGCCTGAAGGATGGTGACGATTGAATTCTTTCATCGACGAAGACAGATGGACTTGGCAGAAATCAATAGTAGCCATTGAATTCCGTTTCACATTTTTTTAAGTCCCGTTTCACAAATGACAGCCTACAATAATAATACTATCTTGCTAAGTTGTGCCATTTGTCGCAAGAAGCCGATACCTTTTCACCCACTCTCGTAATTAATAAGATTTCTTCGTTATATTGTAGTGAACTTAATTTCTATTTGAAAGGAATTTATAATAGTAATACGATTTTATTTTAAAGTTTTTCCTTATTTTTTGTTATTTTCTGATTAAAATGCTTTTTAATTCAAAAATTTTAATCGTGATATTCTTCAAGTATTGTGAATAAACTTTTCATTTACCACCAGGAAGCACACGTGATTATTAATACCATTCGTTGTCGACTACTTTGTAAATAAACTTTGCTATATATGATAGAATTTAGAGTACAAATATGCTTTCCGTATTACATCTTATACTAATCTTCTTAGTATGCGATCTTATTCAAATTAAATCTTATAGAAGTGATAGTATGTATACTCCTCCTTTTTTCCGAGAAAGTGATATTCTTAAATATGTTTATCATCTTTTTTAATATTTTGGTACTCTTTATTTATATTAAACACGGTGAAAGATACACATTCAAGAAATTTTATTTAAAGTACGGAATTCTTATTTGTGTTATGCTGTTCTTTATTAATATTGGATCAGCTGAAAGACCTAATAACGGATATGTTGAAGATTGTATAGGAGGTCATATTTAATTGTATCTGCTATGAAAATGTTTTTTTAGCTTTAAGCTACAGGTATTATAGAATTAAAAATATAAAGTAAGCGTTATTTTAATATATTACTCAAATAATTATTAGAATGATATTAAAATAGAAAAACTTTTCGAAATACATCTTATACTAATCTTATAAGATCTTATGAAAATTAGATCTTATTGAAATGATACTATAAAGCCTTCTCCTATTCGGACATAGTGATATTCTTAAATATAATTATTATCGTTTACAATATTTTGATACTCTTTACTTATGTTAAACACGATGAAATATACACTTTAAAGGAATTTTATTTAAAATAAGTAATACGTCTTTGTGTTATTCTGTTCTTTACTAATATTGGATCAGCTGAAAGACTTAATAAAGGATATGTTGAAAGACAGATAGGTGGTCATTTTTAGTTATATCTGCATGAAAATGCTTTTTTAAGCTTTAAGTTATAGGTATTATAGAATTAAAATACAAAGTAAGTGTTATTTAAATATATTACTCATATAACGTATAATTATTAATAAAATATTTCTCAAATAACGTACGTAACGTATTATTTATTTGATTGAGTCAATTGAAATTAATCGAAAAGACACATAAATTGTATAGTGATGAGAAATACATATCGTCAGAAAGAAAGAATTTACTAATTGATCACAGTTGAATAAGACAATGATTGGGTGGAACTTGAGTTTTTAGTTTAGTTTTTATTAACGTTGTACTAGAAGCAACAAAAGGGGCTATTGGCGACGGACCTCGTAATTTTGAACCACGGTCAAGTGACGAGGACGACACCTGAGCTGGCACACCTTCTCCTAACATCCACACCACGCCAACGGGAGGACTTTGGGTCCCGAACAGATTTAACGTGCATCAGCCCCGGCTACACGGCAGGTCTTAGGCGGCCAAGTGGGTGGAACTTGAAATTTAAATAATTTAATAATAGTAGTTATAGTTGGTTGTTGTATGTGACTTCTTAATGGTTTATTTCTACGTTTATATTGTGTAATGTGTGTGGGTTTTTGATCTAATAGTTAAATCGTATTAATAAAGGTGTGAGGGGTTCTGTAGTGTTTATGTGTGTGTTTCGAATGTGATTGATTGCTCTTTTGAATAAATCACCGAGAGGTTAAAAAAAAAAAGTCACTAGAAAGAGGAATAAAGTGTTCTCCTCACCAACCCTGATATAAAAACATCTTTAAGGATAAAATTTCGATTTCACCATCAACTGGATTGGTATTCAAGTGAAGAAAACCGGGGTTTTCCCATAAGTTCATCTCACCGCTCTGACCCAGTTCAGGTTAGGAAAGTTTGCCTGGTCTTGAGACTGACTCAGATTTAACCTTGAGTGGTCAAATCTGACTCAGCAATAAGCATTTTGTCGTATATTTAGTTTATATGTGTGTTTGTGTACAGTTTTGGATTTCGATGTAATTCAACTCTTATGATGGACAAAATTAAAAAAAAAAATTCATCAATTGCTCAATGGATTATATTCATGTGCTGTGAAGATCACTGTATTTGTTTAGCACAGAGTTTGTGAAATGTGTTAAGGTACATATATTAATGTAACTTACTTTTTATAATATATACTACTTTTTAATTGAATGCGAAATTATCACATATCTTCTTTATGTCTCGCTGTTTTAAAATAATTTTTAAATATTTATTTTGGATTGTTGTAGGAAATGTATTATATCATTCATCTATCAACAAGCTAAAATAATGGCTTAAAATTGGTTTATTTTTTCACATATATTTTTATAATAATAAAATAATCAGGAATTTCTGTCATTTTCTAGTATTTCAAAAATGTTTGTTTACTTCTGTTGTTTAAAATTTAATTCAATAAGATTGTATGAGACATTCTAGGGTGTTTAATATGTAATACATATTTTAACAAATGTTTAAGTTGCTTGGTATTATTTATTGGTTTATACATTGAGAATTTTCTAATTAGAATGCATAATTAATTCAAAAATGTTTACATAATTTTAAAACATAAAATATTTGAAATGTTATTTTGTCAGATCTTTAGAAAGAGTCTATTTCATATTACGAATTCTTATTAATCAGCTTTTAATATTAGTTTTATACGAGTTATTTATGTATTGACTACATCCGTAATTTTACATTGTAATCATTTATTTCGCTAATTTAATTCTTGAAAAGATATAAGATCTAGTAACTTTTTAAGAATTATTATAAATTCGTGTTAAAAAGGATTAAGACATAAGTAAATAATTGTGTATAGTTTAATGCTGATAACATTTCTCGAAATATGTGTAGCATTACATGTGTGTACCTTTTATTTTTTTGCTGAAAACAGCAAAAAGGTTGTTTGGATAATTTCAGTTGATCTAAAATTTGAATAAAGGCAAATGGAAGCTATGTTGACCTTTTTTTTTTGTTTTTTTGATAGAATAACACCATAGTATTTAAAAATCTGTATTGAAGAATTATAAGATTTTTGGGGCATTTTGTTATGCTTTTTTTCATAAATGACTACACAGCAATAATGTTCAAGAACAGTTATATTTTTTTCACTTCGTAAAGTGTAACAATGTTAATGTGTCTTAAAACTTTTCTCATTGACTGAGAAATTCATTATACAATTTTAAATCTTATTGTTTTAAGATATTTCTTAAGATATTAAGTTGTACTATTTTCGAAGAATTGTTATACATCAGTTTTTTTCTTCCCATAATACTATATAGTAATAATAAAGTAAGAAATAAATATACATGTAAGAAAATATTGGTACAGATTTTCTTCCAGATTATTCTTCAGTGAATTAAAGTAAATTTCAGATGCTTTAGTACAGAAGTAAGATATTTTATATAATACTTTTCTTAAAGAACATGGTTTTAATTTAATCACAAATTTAATGGGTATTTTGGAACCAATTGTTGCACAAATTCATAGGTTAGGAGCTGGATATTCAAATTATATTTCCAGCCATGAACTCCAACATTCGATTATATAGAATAAATATTAAATTAATTTCTTTTGTAATCAATATATGACACAAACACTATGTTTATGTATAATTCATAGATGTTATCCATCGATTAAAGGCTCAGGAATTTTTTCTATGGTACCATTTATAAAAATAGAACTATAAAAAGTAAAATTTTATACACATTTGTATAAATAATATTGATTATATATAATATAAGGTTTGATTTGCCTCTGTTATTCGCATAGTCAGAATTTAAATTTCTGCAGTCCATTTCATACTAAAACGCATAAGTAAAAATTGCATTTGATTCAAAACTTTATTTCATACAAGAAAAGGGATCACTTTTTTTTGGAGAATCTTATTTCTAGTTAATAATTATTAAATTTGAAATTATATATAGAATTTACAAATTCATATTTCTTTTTAAATGGATCACAAAGATTGTTACATTTAACTTAAATATTGTTGATTCCGTTTTAAAACATTACAATCAACTTATGGTTGAATTGATTTTCTTTGAAAAAAAATTGTAATTCACAAAGCACAAAACGAAAACAATTTAAATTATTATATAGCAGTTACAGAATAATTATGTATGTAATAAATAAAAAAAAGGCGTTTATATATGAAGTATCATATAATTCAAAAATACTTGGATACTATTTAACAATTCATATTTATTTTCAAACGGCTTAGAGTAATTACAATACTAGAATAAATTTCGAAGCTTTTATTTTTGCATGTTAGAATGAACCGAAGATTTAATGTTGCATAATAATATTATGAATTAATTCCCAACTTTTGTGTTGGAATAGTTTTAAAGAGAATGGGCATACATTTATGTTTTACATTTGGTTAATAGCACATCAAAATAAACGAGAAAAACGCTTTAATTAATAAAAATTAAAGAACAGTGGGAAAAATATCTTCAAATCCATACACTATTAATGAAACAAGGTATTCGACTGTGCAAGTCATATACAATTTCGCCTTCAAATACAACTTTTCATTGTAAATCTCCCACCAAATGAAAACGGAATTTATACAGGAAATTGAAGAGCAATGCCCTCAATTACACACAGACAGAAGGAGTACTTAATCAAGAGATACAATAAAAAATATTTTGAACGAAAAAATTGAAGTGCAAAATGAGGGAAAATATTTCAAAATTTAATACCAGCATTTCAAACTTTAAAATGCAATCAATAAATAATATAAAATAATGAATACTTTTGATATACGAAATGCGAAAACAATTTTAATGACTGATTAAGTACAACTGTATGTTGCAAGATAAAATTTTTTTTCTTCATGGACAACTATATTATTCCTTTCTTTGAAGCTTCTGGACTAATATAACATTTTATTACACAACAGAAATAAAATTAATGAGATATTATGTATAATTCATATGGGAAGAAAATTATTATAGACTCGTAAATATTTATGTTTCAAAAATTTCTTTTTCCTGCTAAAATATTAATATAAATAATATTCAAGCATAATATTAAAATTCTAACAAATAATTGAATAAAAAAAAACAAAACAAAGCTTATTCAGAATATAACTGTGACCATTAAAATATGTAATAAATAATTAAATAGGTCGAATACAAGTTTTAGGAATCATTATATATTTATACACACATACGACAACAGCGCAATAGCAGTTAAATACATAGGCCCTAATATAATTTATGTGAAGTATTAGAAACCAAAAATATGCCTGTTATGAGCATATGCTGATATTTTTTTTAGTTTCATTAACTAAGTATGATGTGGCTGGTACAGCTTAGTGGTTCATGGTCACGAGTAATCAGCCGCCATTGTTTCTGTCGCGTCATAATATCGAGCCTGATGTCACTCAATAGTCGCCGTCTAATGGGGTTGATGCACGTAAACGGTAATGGTAACGGCTAAAATTACGAGGTTCCTATTTTTTAAGTAAAAATTTACCCTCCCGTCTTAATTTATGAGTAAAATATCTTAAATAAATAAAGTTTATCTTAATTTCAATTAGCAATCAAAATTGGGATCAAGGCAACAAGCGCCTGGTCGTTCAAAAGAGTGAGGAACTGCCGAAACAAACTTGGAAAATAAAGCGCGCATTGCCATTGGATGCTGTAGAAGACCAAACGACTTCGAGAAAGCTGTTGTCCTCGGATTTCGAGATGTTATAATAAAGAAGTTTAAACTATTGTGATTAAATGAATTAAAAAGAAATTCCGTACCGAAACCAACGTAGAGGAAAATTTAGCAATTTAAAATAATGGGTGATTTTAAACACGAGGAGAATGAGTTGAAAAGAGAGAATTTAGCAAATTTGAAGTATGCGCCACTAGCGACGCCTGGTGGAGAAAATTGATATTATCTTAGAAAAATCTGATTTTTATTGTAAACAATAGAAAAAGTGTATAAATTTTCAAGATTTCAAGATTTTAAAATTTTTTAAAGTGATCGACAGTGTTACGCGAGGTCCATTTTGACCATGGGACATTGCCACTTATAGATATGAAGTCCTGAACTTTGAAAATTAAGCAATATTTCACTAGTGAATTGCTTCAATGCGCTCGCAATCTTTTGAGGACTGGGAAGTGAATGTATGTATGTCCGAGCACAGCTCGAGGTCTTTTCTGCTATGACGCAACAGTTTAGTCATACGCAGGGAGCTGGTGAAGCAATTCATTAGGTATTTGAGGGATCCTATTAAAGAAATTAAAAGAATGTTTTTTGATGAACTCTAGAATTGGTTCAATTTTAAGGTCGTTATGCAGGACATAGTTTTGAACAAACCAGAGGGCATTTAACATTTTTCTAAGGTGAATATTTTGAAAGACGTGCAGTCGTTTCAGATGGGTGGTCGCCGCAGACGCCCAAATAGGCGACGCGTACAACATGATCGGTCTTAAGATCAACTTGTAGAGCAAAATTTTGTACCTGATCGCCAGCTTGCTCATTCGAGAAATCAAGCGCGTGAGCAATCTGTTCCTTCCGACAGCCTTTTGATAGGTTTTTCGGATATGGTGGGCAAATGTTAATTTTGGGTCTAGAACCAAACCTAGATACTTGTATTCAGTTACCCAGGGGACGGGTTGATCGGGTGACTGCTGGCAAATTGCCAATACACCATTGTTTCGTAAAGAGGAGGCAAGCGCTTTTAGATGCATTAACTTTTATTTTCCAGTTAATGAGCCAGAGCTGTAAACGAGATATGTACCTCTGCAATCTTCCAATAATTTTCCGATTGCAGATGTCTTGGGACATAATGGCAGTGTCATCGGCGTACATCGCCAAATGAATGTTGGAAGCCTTCGGGATGTCATTTACGTACAAAGAAAAAATTCTTGGACTTAAAATCGATCCCTGGGGGACTCCACTTAGAATTGGACGGGGGGAGGAGACTGCATTTTCGACTCGAACCCGAAAACTACGAGAGTCAAGGAAAGAGTGAATAATTTTGATAAGTTGGTCCGAAATTCCAAGTCGCATCATCTTGGAAATAAGCCCATCGTGCCAAATTTTATCAAAAGCTTTGGCAATATCTATAAAAAGCATACCCGTGGCCTTATTATTAGAAAAGCCGTGCTGGACCGTCTCAGTAACTCTAAGTAACTGTGTTACTGTAGAGCACTTTGGAACAAAACCATGCTGCTCTGGAATAACAATATTCCTGGAAATGCAGAACTGGTCCAAGCGATTCAAAATAACAAATTCGTATGCTTTGCTCAGCGAGCTGAGTAACGATATGGGGCGATAATTTTGAGGTTTAGAATCATCCGAATCATACTTGAGAATGGGGACCACCACGGCGATCTTCCAAGCCTTAGGGAAGTAGCAGTTTTCCATAAGAAAATTAAAGAGCAGCGTGAATAAGAAGATAAATTTAAGAGGTAGGTTTTTAAGGATGCGGTTTGAAATTAAATCCAATCCCGGAGCCTTTTTAATTTTGGTTTTATGAATAAAGTCTAAAATTTCGCTAGCCTGGACTGGTTCCAGGTCTAGGCATGTGGGGGAGGCCAAAAACCTTTTGACTTCACGTTTAGTGTGAGCTGAGAATCTGGGATTCTCGTCTTCATTGGGTTCAAATTGTTTTTGGAGGCTGTCAGCTATAACTTCCGCCTTTTCAATGGGAGCTACAGCAACACTGCCTAAGGCACCCTTCAGGGGTGGAATGGTGTGAAAAGGCTTTCTGTCGGGAGGTCTCCCTCCAAAGGGTGTTTGTATCAGGCGAGAGGCCTTCAATGTGTTTTTCCCATCTGGATTGGGAAAAGTGTGGAATATCTCGTTTGATCTCATTACTGAGTACACGGAGTTCAATTTTGAGAGCCGGATTCCTACATCTTTGCCAGACTCTCCGTACGTAATTTTTGTGACTAATTTATTTCTGATCTCAATAGGGAGTCTCAGAGGAGGTGGTTTAAATTTTGGTTTTGAGGCCGTCACAAGTGCCTCAGAAATAAGTTCACCAATTTTTCCGATAGAAATTTCAATATCTTCATTACTGGAGGTTTCAGGAATAGGGAAGGTTTTAGAATTTAAAATAAATTTAAAATTCTCTCAATTGGTAGAGAGTTGCTCTGGTAATTTTAAGAATGCAGAGTTTGTATTAAGAGTCAAAATGACCGGCAAATGATCTGAGCTCAGATCATGAATGACTTTTATATCATAATTAAAGGGAATATTTTTAAAGATTGCAAGATCAATAATAGAATCCCTAGCCCCCGGCCGGGACCTTGGGTTTAAGTGCGTAGGGGTGTACGATGCAACAACCCTAGCACCAGGAGTTCTGCTTATAATATTTTTGAGTTTGTGGCCAAAAGTATTTGATCTTGAATCATGCCAGTCTTTGTGACAAGCATTCATGTCTCCAGAAATCATCACGTTTTGATCAGAATTTTGGATTTGAATGAAGTCCTCCTCTGTGAAACGGCATCTATTTAGTGGGTTGCTGCGAATATAAGAAGAACTATTCGCAGTGGAAGATAATTATTAATTTTAATTTCGATGGTTGTTGCATCAATATACTGTAAACTCGGTAAGAGGACTCTGATATGTTCATAATTTCTTTTACAGTATAAAGCGGTACCTCCGTCGATACGAGGAGTTAAAGTTATTCTATCGTCTTTGTGAAGACGATACTCGCTTACTCAAAATAATCGCTTACTTGATTACTCCCTACTCAAAAATCTACGTAAATCGTACGTGCTCAATATCGATGTTAGAAAGTATTATTTACTTATTAAAGTTAAACATATTGCAAGGATTTTAAAATCGTAAAATATGCTTCAATGTAAACTATGCTTATAATAGATCTTAACATAATTCTTATAGAGTTGTGATCCTTTGACAGTTTTTCGAAGAGGTAATTGCTTATTTTTTAAAATGCTCTTCAAAGGACTACCTCTTCTCTTCTATTTTTTTTAATCCAGTTTTTTCATTAAGACGTTTACAGCGGAGAAATTATTTTTGAATGTGATAGTATGATTAGTGTATCAAAATAATTTATTATTTTAGTGAAGAACAAAAATATCTAATACAATTCAGCATTTATTTATGATTACCAGCCACTTATGTTTCTTTAATTGTAATTAAAAATTAAAGTGCCGAAGTTACATTTTTTCCAATTTTCAATAAATAAATAAATTGAAGACCGAGAGACTATTAGAAGCATTATTATGTTGCTAAGGAAAAAAAAAAGAAATAAACGATTCTTTTAGTTGATTTTTTGTTTGAAAAAAATAGATGGTATGCGATTATTTTCTCTTAAACCTACCCCTTTTAGATATAAACTTTAAACTAAATATCTTCTTTAGAAACATGAAAATGATGAAGTTAATGAAAAATATTTTTTTTTATTTTCTTAACATGAAAGGCTCCTAATAAAAGGCTCTTTACGTATAATTTTTATGAAATACTTCTTAACAATAACACAGACTAAATAATTTTATATTATTTACATTTATTATTACACATTTTCATACATGTTCTGAAAAATTTCCAAATGTTCGATACATTTATTTAAGTCATTTTGGAAGATTACTAAAGGAAGATAGAAGTAGGTTTTACTCTTCTCATATAAATGTCAAATATTCATGAAACAAATTTAGATGTAATACGCATTGCAGACACAAATGCCTAACGACTTAAAATTACATTTTTATTGTGTAAACATCAGAATAATTGATGAACTATAATTATCGGGGGTGTTTGAATTTAAAAATGTATTGTTAATATAACTCGACTTACCACTAATATTGCTTCCTGCATCAGAAATATTAATGGTACCTAGAAATCATTAATTATGTTTATCTAAATAAGGATACATTGAAATAATAAACTTTATATGAATAAACTGTAAACTTCATAAGGGTACAAAGAGATCACAATACATAAAGGTACAGATACAATTTTGCTAACTTCGCATGTCTGGATACAATATTTGTAAGCAAAATTTAAATCTATTCTTCATTAGTAATAAATGTATATAACTAACTGAACATTCTTAACTTTGTTGAATTTAAAAACTCAACAATCCAGATAGAAAGCATAAAACAGTTTTTATGAGAGAGCTCACATCTAACACGATGCTGGATATCTGAAGCCGTGCAAGAATAGCTTATAAAAAAAGGCGTGCATGAACAAAAATTGTCTCAATACGACAAATAAAATAAAAATATACATTTAGAAGGGAATATTATATCTTTGCATAACATATATATAAGCAAATATGACGTCAAACTATGAAGAAATATCAATACGTATTCTGAAGAGTATTTGAGAAACAAAATTAAATGTCCTTCCATTCAGAGGAAGGAGATAAAAATTTTCAACTCTGATGAATCTGGGCGCAGTTTGTTGAGTATAAATTTTAAGAAATTGAGTGGAGTATGATGTTATTTGTGTGATGATATTTGCGCAAGACTTATGCTCAGTGCAGACAAAGTTTCGGTTACTGGTTACTTAAATACTAAATTGTAAAAATTCTGAAGCAAATTTCGAAGATAATCTACTAGATGCACATTAAAATGAACCATAAATTTCTGCATACCAAAATCTGTACTTCTGAGCCATTCCATTTTTATAGCTATACCTCCACCACACTAACTTATACTCACGCTCGCACGCACAAATATTTTTTTTTTTAAAATATTAATATCGGTTTGCTTCGAAATAAAAAAAAATAGTGCATCGGCAAAAAAAGAAAAATGACGAAGAGAAAGAGAAAGGTTTAAAATATATTAAATGAGTAATTTGAAAATTTTGTGGTGAAATATATTTAAGTTTACTTCCCCACATCAGCGGAACCTCTTAAAAGTTTTTTTTTTAACAATACCATCAATAGTGTGAGTTTGTATAATC
Source organism: Nephila pilipes (assembly GCA_019974015.1). NCBI lineage: Eukaryota > Metazoa > Arthropoda > Arachnida > Araneae > Nephilidae > Nephila > Nephila pilipes. Next base: position 29,167 of record BMAW01012923.1, read on the forward strand.
GAGACACAGATGTTTAAATTTAAGTATTAAGTTTCACTAACATATTGGATAATAAAAATATCTCTCTCTTCATTTCATTGAAAGGATTGTATTATTTTCTCCCAGAATATTTTTATAGGTTTTTTATAGATTCAAAATCCATAACGTTATTGCAGTGGCATTAATTTTCATTAACTGTCCTTTATTTATTTAGGTAATACATTGGAATAATTATCAACATTATTAATTCTGTTGATTAGCATCACACCATTCGATTCGGAGAAGTAAAACGCATTCAAAACAAATGCCATTTTAAGATTAAATATCGGATGAAATGATAACAAAGAAAAGGAAAGGAAAATGCAGAGTTTAATTCTCAGGTATAATTAATTTAAAGCAAATTTTACGCTGCGTTGTTGGCCAAAAAGTGTTAATGAAAATTATGAAGTTGTTTCATTATTTTAATTCCGAAACAAATTGAATGACACATAAAGTTTGAAAAAAAATCAATTCTTACTAAAAAGAACTATGATTGCTATCATGAAGACAATATAAAAAAATGTATAAAAAATTGAAAGAAAGCATGTTGTTGTCAGCAAGTAATACCGCAAACTATCCGTACAAAAAGAAAAACAAATGTTATCTATAAGATTAACGAGAGAAAAAATAATTTCTGGATAATAATCTGTTCTAGAATTTATCTTATCCAATCGTGACATGATTATCTCAAATAAAAAAATTAAGCACGCAATGTCCTATCAACCACATAATCATCTTACTTAGTTACACAACGTTCTGAACCTATATGCATGGAGAACAAAAAAATTTGAACACCTGTAAACCTTAGAAGTAAAATTGACTCACGCCATTATTCACATAAAAAAAAGTTTAGAGTAGTAAAAATTAAGCGAAATATTCGTGTTCTCTCAAAACTCTTATATTAAAATCACCTTTTGTGGTCCAATGGACAAAAACTTTAAATGTTTTGGTGGAAGCGTCCTCTAAAGGAGAATATAAATATAATTATAACACTTTCCAAATTTTTCCAATTACTCCAATTATTTTCACACAAATTACGCATTTCTACGTCCAATTCTCATGATTTTGTATTCTTTAATCTTTGTTAAAGTATCTGGTGGATGACAAGATGAATCAAATATGATGTTTCTGTTCACTAGTTCTATTCTAGTAATGAAACTCATATTTGAAGGGTTGATTCAGCTATGCTTTGAAAAAAAAAAAACGTTTAGGATTAGAAATTAGAAAATATGATTCCAAATATTGTGAAATATTTGTTGGAGCCGATTGAATCGAAACTTCAGCTCTTCCTTATTCTGCTCTTGCGCCCTAACTTAATAAAATATATTACTCAATAGACGCTGAACTCCAAATGAAGATTCGCGAGATCAAACTAAAATACGTTATCCATAATCACTGGAGGTTAAACATCACTATCTCACGAATTCCAACTTAACTCAGCAATCCTAGATTAGGATTCAAGTATGAAATCTTAGCTTACTAAACCACTCGCTCGAAATTCAATGATTCTCACAAGCAGAAACTTCTTAGCTTAATATTTCATCTAGAATTATCTTCAAACACACAAAATTAATTAAATTACTTCAATCGAAATTATAAGTCACTATCAGTAAGGCGTTATATTATCTATCTCCCATAATATCCGTTTCATTTATATATCATTACCTTTAATTCAACTTATTCACTTCCATCTTCATCTAATTTATCTAATAACATTTCATTTTAGTCCGAAGGAAACAGTAGTTTTAAGCAATTGAAATTATTAGCTAGTCCTGGAGGTTTGTAAAGAGAAAATCGCGGATAGCCCAAAAGTTCTCAGAATTTAAAATACTATTTATACAGTGGTTTATTAACAAATTGAGAGAGAGAGAGAGAGAGAGTAGCTACACTCAGCCTAGAACTTCTTCAATTCAAGAATACATGACTTTATAATGGAATATTCCTGATTACTGCATTAAAAACTTAAAGTATATACTGGAAAATTTTAGAAATTTTGATGAGTTCAGAGATCAATTTAAAAAACCTTTAATAAAACTTTTCGATTTTACAATCACTGAGTTTTGAACTAGGAAGCATTCTATATATAGAAGAACGTCCAACATCGGTGGCATGGGTGTTTGAAATTACCGTGGCATCACCTTCCTGTTGAAAACAATGTACCTCTGTTGAGCAGTTCATGGATCCTGTGTGCACTCGATAAGATGGTAACTTTCTTGGGCCTCTGTCCACTCTTCTAGGATTGAGTTTATCAAAAGGAGTAGAATTTTCTGGAAACTGAATTTGTGCATCAGTATCATAGCAACGTTTCATTCGAAGCATGCGGACCATATCTCTTGTCCTTCGGCGTTGTTATCACGCCATTCGATGGGAAAATTCAATTTTCTACCTTCAGCAGCATTTTCTCTATTTACACAAAACTTTGGAATGTTCAGTATAAAAACATTTTTGTCTTGTAAAATGCTGACTCATAATCAGGTGTAATCAAACGACTTTAAGAATGGGAAAAAAAAAAAAACGTTATTTATTGACAAATTCATATAAAAATAAATAAAGTATGAATCAAGAATGGTAAAAACCTTTTGTAGGAGGGCTGATTCTGATTTAAACATATATAAAAAGGTTTAAGAAGTAGTAAAGCAACATATAAGCCTAATATTCCAAATACACTTTTTCTGGATTCGATTAGTGTTTATCTATAGCAGGTATTCCCAGCGTTATGATTGTAGATACAATGGGGATATATGAACATTTAAAAGGGTGTACATTATTCTAGTGCTGTATTAAAGGTTGTCAAAAATTTCTTTTTAAAATTTTTAATTAGTACTTTAACGATAGTATTCATCGAATAATATCCTTGTAAATTTGGAATTCTGTTATGTAAATTTGCATAGGCAATGGTAATCCATGCATCTCAAGCGACATGTTAATTAACTTTTGCATATGCACCGAGGAATTTTATTTAATAATCAACACCAGCCGAATGATTTTTGTATACACTCCAATGACTATTATTTGCATATCAACATACGTGATTGCTCCACAGGACTAGTAAATTCAACTGAGTACGGTCGAAACGGATCTTCAAAATATTTCTCCTGTTATATTAGTTGCCTGTAGCAGCAGTGGCGTATATAGATTAAAAAGATGTTTCAAGTTATTAAACTGCTAAATAATTTATTGTGCTAAATTTTGAGAAAACTCGTAAATTCCTATTATTTAGCTAAAAATGTAATTGTAAATAGAAATTTATGTAGATGTCATTGGTAAGTGTTTTGGTAAATAAAAGTTTTAAAACTATTGCTTTTGTAATTTTTATAAATATAACTCTTCAGCATATTGCTTCAATTGTCGTCAGTATTTTCATGAATATTTAGCAATTAGTTTCATCACATCTCCAGGGAACTATACATTCCCAGTATGTTTAATCGGAAAAAGTATTCAGCAATGTGTTTGCAACAAAATGAAATTACTACAACTAATATTATTAATGCATCTGCTGATTTTGAACTATGGATAGTAGGAATATATGAAGGATATTTAATATTCAAAAAGAAACAAGGGATTCCCTATTTTCTGACAATACACTGCGTTTTTTGTCCGCAGCAGGTGATTGCCAAAACTTTACAAGAAAATATTCATTCTGTTTTGCCTTTGAGTATTAAAGAAAAAAAAGGCATTTAAAGTTAAATCTTTTGTTAATTGCCGTTTTCCTTAATTATGTGAAAGTACTGATGTGAATTTCATAATAATTTACTGCTTCGTACAGAAATTCGATGGTTATCGTAAGTCCATCGTTTCACACACACATTCAAATCTATAATAATATAATTTCCATTTAGAAATTGGTAAACGTATGGCTACAAATGTAATTGAATCTTAAAGAGCATACACTTCATTTAATTGACATATTCTGTTTTATTAATACTATGTAAAATAACTTACAAGTAGAAAAACGTGAATTTTAATCATATTGCTACAGTTTTATTTATATTTCTCTCCAAATTTATTTGCATATATCCACTTTAAATTTAAATGGATTTCGATACTTTCAATATTTGTTACATCGTTCTGTTGCTGAAAAAGAGCAACACAACACAAACAGCAACACAAAGATGCATTACGTTGATAACATTCAAATTTGTAATGTTCAATTGAAATATTTTTAAAAAAAAACGATATCAATAGAGTTCAAAATACTTTGAAATTTAGATTTTCCAACTTGAATTATGAAGCTATTCTGAAGCGATTAACCAACATTTAAATTTCGCTTCAAGAAGAATTGATTGAATCGAAGGAGAATTTGGAAGATATCAATTTTCAAACTAGTGGCTGTTTTCAGTTTAGGAATTGCAAAATCATCGTTAAAAACTCGCCAAATTAAACCACACCACCGAACCTGTTTCATTTCAGTTTTATTAGTACTTACATACTTGATGAAGAATTTAGACACGCGCAAACTATTTTAAAAGAAAACCGAGTTAAAATGTTATCTTTTAAGTTTTTTGTGTGTAATTATTACGATCTTGAAGGCATCGTATGTCTTATATTGTAAAGAAAAACATATGCGGATCTAAGAAGAAATACATACTTTAAAAAGAGGTCAATGCTAGAAAAGGTTTGGAAACGACTGATCTGCTGACCAATGAGAAGTTACAATTAAATAAGTCAGTTACGTGGCTTAAACATGGGAGCATTTCAATCAAAAATGGAATGCTGCAGTGATATGTGCGTCCGAGGATGAATTTCGAGGCATTTGCATTCACGTATCGCCATTCAGAAAAATAGCATATGCATTCTCATGTATGATAAAATTTGTCATATACGGATGTATAGTCATAGTATTAATTTAGGAGAGACGAGTGGAAAGCAAATACATTCTATGCCTAGAGTGTACGAAGGAAGTCCAAAATGTATCTGTGCGAAAAATGGAAAATGGGGTATTAGGAATAGATATGAAGAAAAAGGTAATTAAATTATAATATTTTTCTTTGATCTTCCTGTTCAAGGAAATCCGTAAATGTAACGTATCCCAAATAAGTCATCTCTATATCTTTGGGGTAATAAGATAGTCTTAATTTCTTTGGAAATATTTTTAAAATGATATTCATTGTTTCGACAGTGGCTTGCCTTCCGATATATAATGGTGAAGCCATATCTCTTATGTGGTGAAGAATGTAAAATAACGGTGACAGCTAAACTCGTCAAAAAGTAGTACGAAATATTAAATCCGTTTTAGATTTAGCTCACAAATGAGAGTCTAAAATAATAATAATAATATCTTACTTAGTAGTTTCATTTGTCGCCAGAGGCAAGTACTGTTCACCCACTCTCAAAATTGATAACTTTTTTAAATATTTAATTTATCATAATTTCTATTTGGAAGGAAATTTATATTTGTAATATTATTTTATTTTAAATTTGATTATCATTTCCTTTTAATGCCTATTAAAATGCTTTTTAACTTAAACCTCATGATATTCCTGTGTCATGATAATTTCAGTCACGATTTTCTTTCCTTTCTTTCAATAAACCTTTCACTTTCCTCCAAGTGGCACTGTTGGAGGGAAGTACTATACGTTATCGACCGCTTCGTAAGTAAACTTCATTTCATAAGATCTAATTTAGAGTAGAATTTTTTTTCAAATTAGATCGTATACTAATCTTATTAGTATAAGATCTTATACAAATTAGATCTTATTGAAGATTTTATAATATCTAATTTGTGTAAGATCTTATACATATCTTATTAGTACTCAGTTTTATCTTGAACATCGTTCAATATATCTTGTTCTATTTGCCATGAAAAATGTTTTTTTTAGCTTTAATCTAGAGATTATAGGATTGAATATACTAACAAAATGATATTTAAATCTAGTATTCAGTTGTATACTAATTGGCATGTGCTACTCAAACAATGCATAGAATCAGATGAAAGACGTAATATAGGATAAGCTTAGGGATTTATTAGAGGTCATTTTTAATTCTTTTTGCTATGAAAATGTTTTTTTTTATCTTTAACCAACAGGTTTTATACAATTAAATATACATAGCAAATGTTATTTATATATAGTACTCCGTTTTATCTTGACCAGCGTGTTCTTAAAGAATAACTTATTATTTATTAGATTGGGTCAATTAGAATTTTGATGAAAGTAAAACAAGATAAGCATTGGGTGCAACTTATAATTTATTTAATTTAACAATTGCAGTTATAGTTTCAACATTTATCAAGAACTTACATATGTGATAGAAGACAGATAATGGAGTAGTGTGTCCTTATAATGGTTGAATTTCCATATTAACATTAGGTAACAGGCTTTCTGCCCAAGTTATGTCTTATTAATAAAGGCATGTGGAGTTGTGTATTGTTTATATGTGTGTTTCGTTATTGACTAATTAAATTGCAAACGTGTCAGTGCAACCTTGGCGAAATGTTTTTAAAAATAAACCTCTGAGAGGAGTGAAAGGCCACCAGAAGAAGGAAGAAAGGGGAATTTTCTTCAGCATAAAATGACGACATCTGTCAGGATTAAGCTCCGTTTTCACCGTTAACAGGACAGATATCCAAAGAGAGAAAACCGGGGGTTCCCGTACGTTCATTTCACCGCCGCATTTTCCTAAACCCAGTTCAGCTTATAAATTTTGACCCGACTTGCGCAATAAGAGAATTTTCGTATATTTACAGTATTGCCTGCGTATATGTTCAGTTTTGGATTTTAATATATTTTAGTTCTTAGGATGGACAAAATTATGAAAATTTCATCGATTACTCAATAGACTAAACTCACGTGCCGTCAAGATCACTGGATATCTATATCACATGCCACTCACCGATATTCATAAGAATTGTATTCGCTTAGCACAGTGTTTGTGAAATGTGATATTATACATATTCTAATATAATTTACATTTTACAATGTATACTACTTTTTAATTGAATGAGAAATAATCACACATCCTTTTTTATATCTTACTGTTTCAAAATAATTTTTTAAAATTATTTTGGTTTGCTGTAGTTTAAAATTATTGTATCATTCTTCTATCAACAAGCTGAAAAAATGATTTTAATTTTCTATTTGTTATACAATCATTTATTTTTTATAATATTGAAAATATTCTAATTTGACTGTGATTTTATAATAATTGAAAAATTTTATTTATTATTGTTCTATAAAATTACATTCTATAAGATTGATTGAGGAATTATTAGGTATCTAATATGTTTGTACTTATTTTTTACATTTGTTTTAGTTTTCTGGTAATATTTGTTAACTTATATATTGAGAATTTTGAAGTTGGGAAACATAATTAATGCAACAAATTGAATAATTTTAAAACACAGCTTATTTGAAAAGATTTATCGCAGTATCTTCAGAAGGATTCAATTAAATCTTAAGAATTGTAAATGATCAGTTTTTAAAATGATTTACATATGAGTAATTATTTGTTTACCGACTATATTTGTAACGTTATATTATAATTATATTCTTTGAGAATTTAATTCTAGTAAAGATATAAGATACAATAACCTTTTAAAAATTCTTTTAGATGCATGTAATATAAGTAAATAGTTTTGTATGAAGGTGATAATAGTTATTTGTCAAAAAATATGAACCATTGCATGAGTGTATCTTTTATTTTTTGATGAAGTAGTAAAAGTATTGATTGTTTGGATTATATTAATTTAATTTTGATCTTAAAATTTCAGTAAAGGCAAATGTAAGTTTTGTTAATGTTTTTTTTTGTAGAATAACATTATAGTATTTAAAAATCAGTGTTGTAGAAATTAAAATTTTTACTTACGCTTAGCTACGATTTAACTATTCACATTCATTTTGAGACGGTTTAGAATAATTAAATTACTAGAATAAATATTTAGGATTTTATAATTACTTATAAGAATCAACCTGTGATTTGATGATGCATAACAATATTATGAAACAATATCGACTTTTGGTTTGTTAACGTTTTCAATTGAATGCCGTATATTTTTGGGTAACATTTGGTTGATAACACATCAAAATAAAAAAAAATATATTAGAAATAATAAATGTAAAAGAACAGTTAAAAAAATATCTTCAAATCCACTGTTAATGAAGCAACGCATTCGACTGCGGAAGGCATAAACACACACAAATTCGCTTTCAAATACAACTCTTCATTGTAAAGCATTTAAATCTCTCGCCAAATGAAAACGGAAATTATACAGGATAGGGCAGAGCAATGCCGTCAATTACACACAGAGAGAAAGTGTACTTAATTCAAGAAATACAATAAAAAATATTTTCGACGAAAAACGTGAAGTGTAAAATAAGGGAAAATATTTAAAAATTTAAAACCAGCATTTTAAACGTTTACATACGATTAATAAATAGTGTAAAATAATGAGTCGTTTCGACATCTGAAATGCGAAAACAATTTTAATAACTGATTAAGTACAACTGTAAGTTACAATTTTCCAATATTTTCGTTATGTAATAGGAATCATAGAATATATTTTTCTTCAAAATAACATTTTTCTTCTTCATGGGCGAAGATATTATTCATGTCATTGAAGTTTCTGAAAAATATAACATTTTATTACCAAAAAGACATAAAATTAGTAAAAAATTATGTACAATTCATATGGAAAGAAAATTGTTATAGACTCGTAAATATTTATCTTTTGAAGTTTTCATTTTTCTGCTAAAATATTTATATGATTAATATTCAAGTATAAAATTAAAATTCAAACAAGCAATGGAAGAAAAAAAAAGGTTATTCAAAATATAACTGTATCCCCTATAATATGTAACAAATAATTAAATAAGCCGAATACAAGTTATAGCAATCATTATAAACTGCTGTTTGTAGAAAATGCAACACCATGAAGGAATCATCACTCATCAATGAATCAAAATGAAATCTGCAGCAAAATGTCAATTATAGGATATTATGCAAATAATAAAGCTTCAGATTATCGCGGCAGCGGCGCGCGCAGCGCCTCTGAATTGATGTGCCAAAAGCGCATAAATAAAAGTGCCGTAGCGGGACGTTGAAAAAGTCTATGATTATTTGTTAGTGGCAAACGTTTAGTGAGACCTCGAGTATGCCTCCACGACGGAAGAATAAGAAATTCACAACTTGAGTTTGAACGAGGGAGGATAATCGGCCTTCGAGGATGAGGATTCCTGACCGCGCAATAGCAGCTCGTATGCAGCGAACAGTTCCACAGCAGATGCTGAGTCAGCAGTGGACCGACGAGTACCGAACAACCCGAAAACAGGCACTGACGACAGAAGGTGACGTCAGAGCGCGATGATCGACACCCAGCTCCGCCATGGTGAATGATCGCACAGCTTCTCCAGGCAGCTGGCAGCACGTTGGTTCATCGCTACAGGTGCGTACACCAGTGTCGGCTTCGTCAATTCGTCGTCGCTCGCGCCGGATTGGTGCAAGGGTGCTCTTTATATAGATTCTCACGGCGAATCAATGACGGCTGCGTCGGCAGTGGGCTCTTGAGCAATATGACAGGCGAGCCGGATTGGCACCCGTTGTCTTCTTTTCCAGATGAGTCACGCTTCAATTTGTATCCATGATGGCCGTGTTCGTATAGACGTTGCCGGTCACCCGCCTTCCTGAGTGTGGCTATTGAACGACATAGTGGTCGAACACCCGAGTTATGGTCTGGGGGGTGCGATTTCGTATCATGGACGACCAATGCATTACGAATTGAGGGTAATCCTCAATAGCAACAGGTACGTCCGTGAAGTGCTACAGCCCGAAGTCGTTCCTTCCTTCAGCGCATCCTGGAGCATCTTTCAGCAGGATAATGCACGCCCACACGTTGCGACTGTTCGAGACTTCTGTCTCCAGCACAACGCATGCAACTTCTTCCTTGGCCTGCGTATTCACCGGATATGTCGCCTGAGCACGTGTGTGGGATATGGTTGGTCGGCGTCTCGCTCAGATCCGCGTCCTGCAGTTTCCAAAGACGAACTTTGGTTGCGCATACAAGCGATATACTCCTTCTTCAAGCAGATATTCAAATATCTGTTTGACTCCATGCCACGTCGTATAGCAGCACTTATTGCAGCGCATGGTGGCTGCACCAAGCCACTCGATTTCGATAATTTGTTTCTTTTTTTTGTTTGAAATTTCATCATTTATTTGTATCAGTACGTCGTTTCTATTAAATCATTTGATTCCTGATGATTCTTTCATGGTGCTGCATTTACAAACAGCAGTATATATTCATGCAAACATTCGACAACAACGTAATAGCTCCTAAATTAATATATGTAAAGTATTAAAAAATGATAAAATAGCCAGTTATGAACATATGCTATATTTTTTTGTTTTATTTTCAAATATGATGTGGCTGGATATAGCTTAGTGATCGCGAGTACTCAGCCTTCGTTGTCGCGTCGTACATCGAGCCTGATTTTACTTAAATAACCGCCGTCTAGTGAGTGTGATGCACGTGAAAAAACTACCGGGAGACTCCAAATCATCCTGTGGCTGGTATGCCGGTGAGGAAGATGCCCATTAAAGCAATACGTAAACCGGAACTAGCATACCA
>BMAW01012929.1:0-15992 GCA_019974015.1 Nephila pilipes
TTTTTAATTGTACTTTTGTTTTGAAAGTATGCGGTGTTTCGATCCGTATCTTGTTCTTTATTAAGTTATATTCATTTGTTAACTTGTTTTTCATCAATTCCTGATTTAATTCACCTTCTAGACTCTCTTCTAGAGCTGTTATTAGAGTACTGTAGGATTTAGGTACCAAAACTAAATAAAGTGCAACAATATGGTCATCTTTGATTTCTTCATCTGCGCGTATTTAACTACAGAAAAATTAGAGCGGAATTTTGACCACAAACCTACTTCAACAAGCTTTTATATTTAAATAGGCTGTTTCTGTACACTAAACTTACAGGTAAATTGACAAGTCCCCGGCCTAACACATGGATGGTGCTACTAGAATTAAATCCATATGTTTTTTAGTTAGCCCTAATCCTCAAAAGATGCGTGTATAAATTTGACAGCTGTCGTATCATTAGTTTGTGAATTATAGCATTTTGAGTGAAGTAACTTTTGCCCCAGGAAAATCAACCATCAAGGATTGGTATGCTAAGTTTAGACGTGGTGAAATCAGCACCGAAGACGGTGAACGCAGTGGACGCCCAAAAGAGGTTGTTACCGAAGAAAACATTAAAAAATTCCACAAAATGATTTTGAATGACCGTAAATTGAAATTGAATGAAATAGCAGACACTCTAAAGATATCAACTGAACGTGTACATCATAACATTCACGAATATTTGGGTATGAGAAAGCTCTGTGCAAAGTGGGTGCCGCGCGAGCTCACTTTTGACCAAAAACAACGACGAGTTGATGATTCGGAGTAGTGTTTGAAGATGATCAAGCGTAATAAACCCGAGTTTTTGCGTCGATATGTGACAATGGATGAAACATGGCTCCACCATTTCACTCCGAAGTCCAATCGACAGTCATACGAGTGGACTGCACACGATGAACCCGCTCCAAAGCGTGGAAAAACGCAACAGTCGGCTGGCAAGGTTATTCCGTCTGTATTTTGGGACAAGCTTTGAAATTGATTTTGTACCTAAGGCGAACCAAAGCGGTAAAAAAAACCTGCCAAAGTTATTTAAGCCATTCGTTATGGAAATACCCTATATTTTTTCGCCTCGAATTTTCTCTTTATTTAAATTTGCGTATGCGTTTGACTGGAGAGAAATATTTTCTTTCATTAGCGTATGCATTTGCTTTCATTGATAATATCACGGTTTTGACTTATTGTTTCAGTGACACGTTCAAAGCACTCAGTGTTGATGAGTGCATGAGTGCATGAGTTGATGAGTGTTCGTACTTTTTCATCATTTTGAGGAATGTTGCAGTGAAAATGATGAAAATAGTGATTTAGATTTCAGGATTTCCTTTCAAAGTTAAATTTATGAGCTAAGTTTGCAGGAAGTAATCAATGATGAAATTCCCACGAAATTAATTGTAAAGCTCTTCAGTCAATATTCATGCATCAGATGAAACTCAATGGCAAATTCTTAAGAAAGACACTGTTATTTCTGGAAGACATATCTCAGTAAATTTATTGAAAGAAAAAAAAAACAGAAATATTAATTAAGCTAAAAACTAATAAGGCTTCATCTTGGCGTTTGCTGTTTCCCGAATCCATATTGTTGTCATGTAAAACACTTAACAAATTTATACAGTACATGACAAATACGCCCAATTATTTTGGGCTATGATTGGATAAATAATTTGAATAAATTATATTTGGATAAATTTGGAACATAATTTTGTCGCCTGGTTGTGGATGGTAAGACAAAATGTTTCTTGAATTATTTTATGTATCTAGAAAAGGATATAGAGTGGCACAGAAGCCTAGTCGATACGATATAAAGACATATTCGCTTGGTGAATATGTCTTAATGAAACTAATTGATCTTTTCTTTATAAGGGAAGAAAAATATCACAGCTGATATAATTATTTACATGTCTGAAATATGAGACCAATGAAGAATTAGTGATTGGAAGAACTGTTAATGTTGGTATAAAATGTGTAAATCAAAAAGAGCTGCCTCTGATTTACAACAATATAATACCCAAACACTTCAATTCATACGTTATGATGAATCGCCAAAACACTGTTACCGCTTGCAGGTGGAAACTAAAAAAATACATACGTCTTAAGCATTATGCATGGAAGCTCATAATGCATAAGCTCAAAATTCTGAAACTAAAAACAAACCAGTAATGTTTCACAATTCCATCAAGTGTGCTGTAGATGTACTCGATAAAATGAACGATTGTATACACGATGCCATCAGTTTCTAGAAGGTGGCTTATTTTCATTTTTTACTATATTCTAGAAATTACAACTGAAATTCCTGTATTTTATTTAGGGAATGTAACTCTTAGCGTATTTCATGAAGATCCTTTATTTTGAATCTTATTAATGAACTATCGTCATACTTGTTATTAAAGAAACGACCTGCATATCACCTTCTAGAAATATTGAACCGCAAATAATAAATATCGTAGTCTGAATTTGAATGTTTTGTGAACTAGGCATAAATACTTCTTCAAAGCTGAAACTGGAGTAAAATAAACCTGTACTTTTCTAGTTTGAGTAACTTATACTATTTTATATTATCAAAAATGTATTTAATCATGTAACTTTGATTCCGTAAAAAAAAACAAGAAACTGATTCGTTTCCTGGCATATAAAAATTTAAACTATGATAATAAATGTGAATTCGTACAGTATTATTAAGATATTTTATACTACATTACTATATGTATTTATATTTATTGTCATAATAAGGTACAATAAATAATAAGTTTAACGAGTTTGATGAGAAGAAAGAGAGAGATGTGATGTGATAGTTTATTAACCTCACTCGTAGAAACAACATGAGAGCTATTGACGACGGACTTCGTAATTTTGAATCTCGGTCAAGCGACGAGGAAGACACCTAAGTTTGCACCTTCCTCTTCAAAGTTCTAAGCCCCGATAATTGGAGGACTAGGAGACTTGACAGATTTAATGTGTATCAAAGGTGGTTTTTCAGTGGCAATTAGGACTCAACCCCATAATCGAATAGGCTACGGCGGATAAAGGGATGAGAAAGAGAGAAAAGTATTATTGATTTACTAAAATCCTGATAAAAATAATTTTTATTATCTCTTTTCTTTTCACAATGAAAACAAAAATTTTACTTAATACAAATTTATATTTGAAAACATGCCTATCCCATTACTACCTTTATATATAAATAAATCTTCATATCTCTTCTCTCTCCACACACATAAATAATTTCTATTTCCAATTCATATTTCATTAAAAATAGGGGATATGAAATATATTTTCTAAAAAACTGTATTTATTATTAAGGGAACAATATCTGAACAGAAATGGAATTATAATTTCAAAATAAAATATAATAATAAGAATAAAAATTCTTATTTGTTGCAAACGTAAATTTCAATGTTGTTATCTCTTGAATATATATCAGTCGTTAGTTAAATATTGTAACCAAAATAAGAAACAATTCGCATTGAATCAATGATTTATTTTATATACTAACTATTTTTTAAAATGTATATTTTTCGTGGAATTTCAGAAGCAAATATTTATCCTTTTGAAATAAATTAATTCTTGATGTATGACTCAAAAACTTTTGCTTTTTGCTATCATTAACTTTATAGAGAATTGGGAATTTTTAAGACCATAGAGAGTTTGAGCAGATACGGATTTCTTTTTATATTAATAACGTTTATTGTACCTAACTCAAGTACATGAAAATCATTGAATTTTAATGTGCATAACAATAAACAATAAAGCATATGCTACCTACTACTGAAAAATTAAAAGTATTCCAATAGGATTACATTCATTTTAGAAATTATAAAACAATTTTAAAATTACGAAATAAATAAAGTTTCCAAATATAATTTAAACAAAATAAATAATAAATTATAACATATTATATTATAATTTGATTTCAATAACTTTGAATAATGTATTCAATGATTAAGTTAGTAAAAATATTATAAATAAATGAAAAGTACTTGAGAACAAGATCACTTGTACAAAAAAAAAAATGAAAGCTAATATGAAATTAGGCCTTTATTTTTCCTGGTAACCTCGAATATTCAGTTTCTCATTAAAATGATCACGTGGTTAAATTCAGCTTCAGAAATATTTTTCCATTCTTTTACTATGGCTACTTCCAGTTCATGATCTAATGAAAACTGTTTATAATTATCATAAAATTTGCGTTATAATATAATCAAAGGTTTCCTACTATGTTCAAGTCTGGACTTTGACCTAAAAAAGTAAAGCATTATATTTTATTAAAACTATTCTTGGATGGATTTAGATGTATATTAAGAAACATTGTCCTTCTGAAACATATCAGGTTTGCACCACCTGATAAAGGCCCAAAATAATGTCACATGATCAAATAGCATAGCTTGATATTATGCAGAGTCCATATAATTCAAAATTATTTTTAAACTGCATAATATAATAAGACTAAAGATTTCCCAAACTATTACAGACTCTCTTCCCATTCATCTACTGAAATATTCATTCGGTTCCTTCTTCAAGTCACGCCAGTTGTGTTTGTGACCAACGGGATTGTCAAGGTTAACTTTCTTTTCATCAGAAAATTTAATTTATTTCCATTCATCGTTTCATTACACGATACTTTTAACTTTTAGCCAATTTCATATTCCTCATTCTCGAAGATTTCAATAACTTTGATATTTACATCATTTTTATGAATTTTGCATAAGTATCTGATCTAAGTCTGAAGGAATAATTAGATTAGTCGTATGATTCCTTCAAACATGAAGGGTGAAGGGTTTTTGCTGAAACATTCCAAAAATTTATGAGTCGGAAGACTATTTTTAATTCATAGTCAAAATATTTGTGGTTGTCCCGTGCTGCCAAACTCCTTTTTCTTCCAGATCGTTTAATTTTGTTTCTAATATCTTCTCTAATTATCACATTGTAAATTGCAGTTTCTGAAAACTTCTATATTTCTCTTTCAGATTTTCCAGAACCCTTTTAAAATAACATTCTGCTCTCTTTGACCTCAGGTGATTCTTTACCCGGCAAGATCTTCAAATAAATCTCGTGAATATGGCAATAAAAACATTCAACTTTGCTTCTCAGCTAATGCGGTAATAAAGTAATAACACTTGCAATTTCTAATAATTCTAATGTGAGATTTAACATCTTAATTTCTCAGGTGATCTTATGATTTCTTAGCAGATACCTTATTCAATTTCTTTTAACAAAATGGGTTGATCTTAAGGAAATTTAAAGTAATTTTTAAATTTAAAATTATTACAGGAAATGCATCCCTATCCATTTACACTCGCTTACAATTGGTATATTATGTCTTCTGCTTCAAAAATGCACTAATTTGTTAGTTGTCTTATAATTTCTGAACGCACTGCACATTTGTTATAATTTAGTTGGTGTTTAGTTTTGAGATATAAACTATGTAATAATTACAGGAAACAAGGTATTTAGAGTACTTAGTTTTCCGAATAAGTTGCATCATTATTATGTACATTATAAAAGTTTTTAATGAAAAATAAACAAAATCATTTTACAAAAAAGTTTTAAAAATTTCTAACCATTTTAAACTGTTCACAGTTTTAATTTCATATGATAGGTTCTTGTCACTTACAATTTGAGTAATGTTAAAAATTTAATATTTGTATTTAAGATAACTCAGACGTCTTCTAGGAGGAAAAATGAGTTTCACTTTAAGCCAGTTTAAATATTCCTCCCATTTTTGTATTAAACGCAATATTTCATATTATAATTTTAAACATGTGTATCCGTTTATGCAAAGAAAATAACTCTTAAAAACGTAAACACTTGTGTATGGGAAATTAATAGTTAACAGGCGTATTTACATATTCGTAGTTCATACGCTGCAAAAAAATCTGCAACATTAAAACTGAAAATTTGCAAAGCCCTTTCAAGCATTACATCCAACGCTCTGAATTTATTTATGATTTCAAAAATTAAATTTAATAAATTTTAAAAGTTTAAATTTTTATAATTGAAATCTTCCTTCATTTATATGAAGCATTGTATAATATTTAAAAATTTATGAGTTTATATCAGAAAAAACTTACAATCACTGTGTAGGAAATAAACTTATTTTATGATGTGGGAAATATCAGCATTGGGGATAGAGTAGATTTTCAAGAAAGTGTAACAGAATCCTAAATACCCGCATTTCGAGAGAATCGAAAACGCAAAAGCATGTTTTTGTTGGGTATGTTTTTCTTACTGTTTTAAAATTAAATTGTCTATCGTTCTATTTATCGAATTCTCATAATAATACATTTATGGAATAAGAGAAACGTTCTCTCCTTCTTCGAAACAAAATTTAAAAAATACAAAATTTAAAACATTTTTGGGTCTAAGTTACCTTAAACGTAAATTTAAAAAATTGATATAAAAGTGTGGAATTGAATCATTAATAACAAAAGAAAAATTAATTTCATATTTTATTTTCGTAGGAAAAAAGTTTCAAGTGTTTTTAATTATTAAATATTCATGAAATTTCAAAAAATACGAAACCTCTATAACAGACGTCTTCAACCTGGGTTCCCTGGAACTTTAACTGAATCACAATTTACTTAATCAAAGTGAATTACTATTTTCTTAATCAAAGCGCCAAGGTGTCAATTTATTGTATGAAACTATGGAAAATTTAAATAAAAAACTATTTTGCAAACGGAATGCCGTTAGTTATCCTATGGAAAAAGTGTTAGCAAGATTTTTTGAATTAAAAAAAGAAATAAGATTTTTCTCTTCTAAACATTCACTTTTTTTTCAGTTCACTCAAAAATTAAATGATGTAGTTTGTATTCAGAAAATTATATATCTAGCAGATATTTCTCCCTATTCCAATGAGCTCAACAAATCGCTTGAAGGAGCAAATATCACTATCTTCAAGATACAAAGTAAAATTGACGCTACTATTTTAAGTTTTGGGCAACTTGCAGTTTGAATGACGCTACTGAATGCTTTCATATTTTGCATAATATTTTAGTAGACGGTTACACTAATCTCGATATAAATGTAAAAATTAGTTTGGTTCACAGCATTTCTCAAGTCTGCAAAAAATATTTCTTGAATATTTTTCTGTTCAAAAAGAAAAACTATCTTGGATTCAAAATCCTTTTCAAGACTGTGACACCTCCGAGCTCCCAATAAAAGAAGAAGAACAGCAAAATAATGTATCGACTGACACTCAATTGCAACTAAAATTTAATCAAGTTGTTAAGTGTTTAGTTATGTGTTTTTTGATTGACATTAGAAAATAACATCTTAAAATAGCCAAAAGAGCTATGAAACATCTTAATATCATTTGTTTCAACCACCTATTATCTTATTAGGATGTTTGTATCACGATAAAATAAAGATTCAATAATAATTTTTCAAATGGAAGTAAAATAAGACCTTAATACTTATTTTTCTGCTCTTTGATCAAGAGGTTCCTTCAAGAAAACGGTAAGATCAAGGGTTCTCCAAAGTGTTATAGGGGGAATATCCCTATACTATAAAACAACATTTTAAGCTTATATTACCTTTTAAGCAAAATGAGAATTGTAAGAAACTTATTTGGATGCAAAAAAATTCTATTGACAAAAATTCATGTCATGTAAAAGGGAATTATAAAAGAAAATTGTTTAGCACAAAAAAGGATACCATTTGATTGCAAAATTTACTAATTTAAATAAATCTTGCTACAAATTATCAATAATTGTGTATAGTATTTCTTTTTCAATTAAAATTGTTTCTTTTATTTAAAAAAGTAATAAGGAGCTAGAGAGCATATGTAAGAGGAGCAAGTTATAATACACATTAAGCACAGTTCTTAAAACTGTTTAATTATGAATTGTAAATAAACATAATTTTTATGTTGAGCTGTGTAACGTAAACTATGCCGAAACAGGTGCTGAGAGGGCTAGTCAATGGATTGAAAAGGAATTCCACATATTTTAATTTAAACAAAGCTAACTGATCTTTATAAAACATTTTTCTCTATTTGTTGTTTTTATTTCTATTCATGTTCTCTATTTGTTGTTAATTTTAAAATGCTTCCTATTTTTATTTTCTTATATCAATATATTTTGTATAAATTAACTAAAATGTCTAAAGGCATAGGATGGAGCAGATGTAACAAAGTGTCGGGACAAGTTGTAACATGATCTTGTTAAGAAATTTCCGACGCACAGCTACTCTCAGTTTGATTTGAAGTTATATTCCTATTCCCCTTGTGCCATAGCCAAACAAAATATACTAACACTATAAAGTCAATAAGTCATTCAAAGAGACGTTAGACAGATCCCACACACAGTATTTATTTCATAGTTTAGTACTATAACGACAAATGTACACCGACTCTCCAAATTATCGCCCTAGATATATTCGCCTGTTCCACTAATACCAAATTAACGGAGTCTTACCAACACGGCGAAGTCGAGGTTGACTCGACTTCTAGACTGCACTGTTCCGTAGATAATTTGTAGCAATTCTCGATCCCGTCTTCGACTATTGGACAACTGTTCAACGCTAGAGTCACTCGATGTCTATCGTGCGACTCTTGCTTTCCTTATATACTTTCCTGTCTACCTCACTTCACTTTATTTCTAGCTGCCTCTAATTTAAATACTCACGTTTAATTTTTGGTTGGGAAGAAGTTGTTATTTATAGCAATCAATCTCAATTTAAAAGTCTCCAAGGTTAATGAAGAGAAAACCGTGAATAGCCCAACGCGTCACAAGTTTAATTAGAATACTGTGTTCAAATTTAAATGTAGGGAAAATAATAGGACCATACGTTCCGTTTTTATGTAACATGTTTTGTTGTCTCCAAGCACAGTTTCGGAACAATCCGTTTCGCAGATTTGTATCTATATTAATATTCAAAATAAGTTGAAGAATTCCCGTTTACAATTTCATTCTTATTAGAAGTCAACAACCAATATATTAAACCAAGTTGGTTCCTCCAAAAAATATAAGAATATATAAATTATTTGTTCTAATGTGCTCCTTCCTATTCATTTTAATATTGAATAAAATCTGTGAAAATATATAAATTTTCTTGAGAAGACATACTATTCCCTAAAAATTGGTAGATACGTTTTGAAGAAAAACATGGAAGATCACGTTAAGCAATACCACATCCATAAGCTAAACTGACTAAATTGGCTGCAGAGAATAGATAAATATGTTAGGGGTGTAATTTGATTTCATTTTAAGGCACAATAGTTATATTTCTTTTAATATATATTTCATTGAATTTACACTTCGTCAATGTTATGAGCGGGTTCAAAACAAACAATTTGTGGACTTAAAATATTGATATTTTTTCAAGATTCTGAATTTTCACCATACTACATCACCGACGATTGCTTTAATCCTGATGTAGAGAAAACAGAAGAAATACGTTCAGTGCAAATGAATCATGAGTTGTCACTGTTGTCAATTTTTTTCACTTGAAAATCTAAATTTGCCACAATCTTTGTCTAAATTCAATTATAAATGTTAATGTGATTACAACTAAATGACTGTGAAACATGTACTGAACTGATTTCAGGACACTCAGGTGCACTAATTAGAAAAAAAATTATGTTTTCATTCTTAAAGATTAGACCTCTAAATAAAGCTTTCATCTCAGGAACAAATAACAGATCAAAGGAAAATTTACAATCTTAACTAACACACATAAAAATACATTGTTAAAAGATTATGAAGAAGTAATGAGTAAAAAAAAGAATAGAAAATGTAAGGAAAAGGTTAAAGAAATTTTTAAGATACTAATGGGATAAAAAAAAGGAGAATAGATTTGCATAAACATGCAGAAACACTTAAAATAACACTGATGTAGGAGATTAAGTGCAATAATTAGTTTTCTAGATGTAGATTCATGTTAAATGCATGCGAGAGAACTATCTACAGGATTATTCAAAATGATTTATCCGATTTCGAAATTCCGTAGTTTTATAAATATACATCACAGAATGATAAAAAAATACATGAAAATAAAGAAAAAAATATGGAAGTTTTATATTTTGTGAAAAATAGATGGCCCTAGGTTCTTCTTTGTGAAGCTGTTTCACGAAAGCTATTTTAGAAGCTTTCGCAGAACTATCTCGTAGTTGGATTGATCACAGTAGACCAGATGATTTGATGTTACACAGCTGACCATCTAAGTCACATGATTTCTTCCATTGGGGATTTATAAAAGATAAAGTATGTGTCTCACCATTTCCTACGAAGGTATGTGAACTAGAAACGTATATATGGACAACGGATTTCTGCTACGTACATTCAATTACCAGTGACATTTTACAAAATGTTTGGCAGGAATTTACATACCTAGTTGACATTATAAATGTAACAAAAAGGAATTATGGCGAACATTTGTAAAAAAAAATTCAATATTTTCCCTTTGCTTCCAAGTATTACTTAACATTCTGAATCATTTATTTTTGAAATAAGGGAATTTTGAAATCGGATGAATCATTCTGAATAACATTGTATCATTAATTTGTTCTAACTGCTGTTCTGTTGAAAACTGACTTTTATGTTAATTGCTGAAATAATTTTATCTTCATTTTATTATAAGCCACTTGATAAATCTTTTATTGGTATATCGTATAATAATAAACACTTAATCTCTTTTGTATATAATTAATGAAACAATTATTTAAATTGCCATTTTTATTATTACTATTTCCTCTAAATCTGTTTCAATTAGCCCAAAACTTGGTGTAAATTCTAACAGACGTATAGTTTTGAAAAAAGTACTTCTAGCGACAAAATCAACAAAATTTACAAATATGTTTGTGAATATATAATGAATGAATGGTTGTGCTATAGAAAGAAACAGTTATAATCTAGAAATTTAAAATTAAAAATTATAAACGTTTTCCCAACAATTATTATAACTTGACTCTAGCTCCGGTACTGCAAACGTTAATTTGTCTCCTGTCCACTGGATTTTTGTATTCATCTCTAAAATTAATTTCTCTTGCTTCATGCGTTTTTAATATTTTATAACTTTGTTAAGATTTTACTCAAAGAACGAAATTATATTTTTATTAACTAATATTATACGTTTTGGAATGCACACATATTTCATTACGTGTGTTTCTTTATTCGCTTGAGATGACTAACATTTCTTCATAGCCGAAAGTTTATTGAAATTGGAACATCTGTTCTTATTTCTTATGGTTAACGTAATCAAACAGAAGGTAAAGTTTTATTTAGATCTGAAAACAATTAAGCAACATTATTTTAAGGGACTCAAAACCACTTCTTTTTGGAAAGTAAATACAAGTATTTAAACTTACATCATGTAGTGTTTCGAATGTTTTTCCTTTTACAAATTAAATTGTTCAGTTTCAAACATATCACTTATAAATGTGTATTATAATCAAACATTACAAACAATTTTTTACATGAAATATATAGTGTAAGTGGTAAAAATTGCGAAGGAATGTTAAATTTTTAATTAAACCTAATAATAATTTCGTTAGTTCTTGACCTTTAACAGCAAAATTCATGCCACTCGCTATTTTATTTGTTTTCTATGACTGCTATGAAAATCATATTTTGTCATAAAATAAATTAATTTTTCAATGAATTTTAATCAAATATGAAAAAAATAGATTTAAGCATGATAAGAACTTTAGATAAAATTAACACCAAAATATTACGATCTAATTCTCTTCAAAAAAATTTTTTTATCTTAAATTGTACAACAGTTATGTTACTAATTTAGGGAAACTCGATGTTTTGAATATCGTAAAGTAATTTGAATAAATTCTAGAAATGAAATAAATATCTTGGAAAAATACAACTAACAGGAAATTTAACTACTTTTTTGTCATTATTCCTTAATTTGTTACTGTTATTGGATTCCTTATAATACTTCACAAAACAAATACCAGGAAACAAAAAAATATTATTAATATTTTCATGAAATTACAATAACTATTGACATCATATTTAAAACATTTATGCATTGACATAGCTCAACTTGTATACTTCTTTAGGCAAAATCTGCCATCAATATTTCGAAATTCAAAGCATTTCTAGTCAACAGCAAAGTTATCTACCTATAAACTACCAGAGTTTCCTGAACCTACTACTTGATAAATCAATCAGGTCTCTGCCTGTTCTAAAGGCACTAATAAACTAAGACTTATCTTAACAAGACAACGTTACTCACACCCGTGTTCTGTATCAATTAGTAAAGCACGTCTCCTGTACAAGACCAAGGTTTGAGTAAATGCAACCCAACAGTAATCAAGCAAGTTTGGTAGTTCAACATCAAATGCAGATTGTTTGTAATGATTGATAATTGATTTGTTCTCTGGAGTATCTTACATTGAAGTATTCGCACTTAATCTTATTTTTAAGGTACTTTACTATCAGAGATGTGTGCTTCAGAATTACACTTAACTCTTTCTGAAGTCTTATTTAACACTAATTACGCAGTAAGTATATATTTTTCAGGAAGTAATTATCGAAATTGCGCACAAGAAGGGTAATTACTTTACTGTCTTCAAAATTATTTATTATTATTAGTGCTTATACTATTATCTTATTTTTTAAAAAAAAAAACTAGAAAAACTTTACATATTTGAAGAGAACACAGCACCATTTGAGCAATCTTTTTTAAAATTGGATATTTATAACCAAAAATTAATTTACCATATTTTACCTCCAAATAAAATATGCAGGAAAAAAGGTTCATTTTCAAACAAGAAATTATTTAAAATTTTAATTTTTTTTCTAATATTTGAATATTTTAAATTTCTACTAATTTACAATTTTTAGTAGTTTTAAGCAATTTTTTTTCACGTTTAATAGCATTTCTAATAATTTTGTGCATGAGTTGGTGTGTTATTTATAATTTTACAAATTTTCCGGCAAGACATTACAAAAAACAGTAAAAACAATCAGTTATGATTTAATTTTGTGATTCTTAAAAATACAACTATTTATCTAAATCCATACTATATATACATATTTATCAAAATGATATTTTAAATGCAAGATCATCATAAAAAAATAATAATGAGAAAAAGCAACTTAAAGTTTTGATTTCCTTTAAAATGGTTTAGTCCACTGTTAAAAAAGCTTTGAGTAACTCTGAATAACATAGCTAGAATTATGAAATTTTGAACATATATTTAAAAACACTATGATGTTAAATTTAGGCAATAAAATCGATTTCGATTATTCGGTCATTTTTGGAACTGTGCCCCCCTTAAGAAGAAAAGTCTTCTCATTTAATTTCTTTGAGATGTTTTTAACCCAGATTCTTTTCTCTTACACGTTCGAGACCAAGCACTGTTCTAATAATAGTGGACCTTTAAAGCTTCTCTGAGGAACAGTTGCTAAGTTGCACATTTTAAAAAGATATTCACATACCACCTTTTAAAAAGAACTTTATTTTGAGAGAATTTTCTATACCACTCTTTTAGATGTACCAGTTTGATTTCATGATTTTGTACAAATAGGTTTTAGCTTAAATGTATACTTTTATTCATCGCATTGCACTTTTAAATTTTAGAAGAATTCAGAAAACATTTATTTTTGTAAAGCTAAAAAGGAATTTGTTATAAAAATATATATAAGAGGAAATATAAAATAAATTATATATTTAGAAAAAAAGAATTGAGATTCAAATATAAATAATTTGTATATTTAAATATTTTTCTTTGTGGTAGTGAAAAAAAAAATAAAAATAAATATGTAAAAAATATTTCAATCTAAAACAATATTTTTGATTTAAGCCCTATGCTTAAAATTAGTAGCCATCTTAGCAAAGAAAAACCGTTGCATCAAATATGAGAATATAGGGGAAAAATGGAATATAATAAGTCAAAACTTTTAAAAAAATATCTAAAGCATATTTAAAAAAATTAGGTTTCGGTAAACAAAATTTCATTTCACTCGAAGCACAAAATTAGGTACAAATAGAAACAAATGTATTTTATCGACACAAACACCTTCATAACTATTTTTTTCATTTATTTGATCTTGAAAGTCGAAGGATAAGCAAAAGAAGGAAAGCTTAAGCACTGAACTCATTTATTATCTTTGCAAGCTCAATCTTTGACTGTTGCAGAGACCATAACCAATGTTCTTACTTTCAATGGGTATATTCCAAAAGAAATCCGATCAAAGAAGTATTAGGATGAAAAGATTAAGAAACAATAGAAGCTTAAGGTTTATGTTACGATCCTCGTAAGAAAACGGAATACTTGTATATACATTTGTTGGCGAATCATGTATGGCTCATACTCTCATACATACTAAGTCACCAGATTTTTTTTTGGTATGATGAACTAAATACCTTGACTAAACTATCTATAACAATGAGAGCAATTTTTATGATAAGGAATTCAGTCTCCTCATAATTCACTTTTGTACATGCGTGACGTTGTATTTCCATCAATTAATTCGGCTATCATTAATTTGTGACAAAGACACGCCGTGTAACAGTGGATAATGCATGTTAAATCTGTCGGGATTCAAATTCTTTCTGTGGCGTGGTGTGGAATTTAGAAGGGAGGGGACCAGCTCAGGCGTCGTCGTCGTCACTTGACCGAGGCTCAAAATTACAAAGTCCGTCGCCAATAACCCTCGTGTTGCTTCTTGTGTGACGTTATTAAAACCAAACCAATACACCATTGATTAATAAAATCCAGTCATAAAAGTGAATCAGTTAAAAACAATCAAACAGTCTCACAAGTCATTAGCTTATTTATTATTTTCTTAATAATAGCCCAAACACAAGATGCTTATTTAACTTTATTATGTGGAACAAATCACTGCACACTTTCGAACCTCAAGATTAATGTTACGAATTTTTATTAATTATTTTTTTACACTGCTTAACTGGATCCAAGTTAGCTACAAACTTTTAATCTGGACCCTACCACATGACTGTTTACACAGATGATTATTCTACACTAACTTCAAATCAACTAATGTCCTTATTCTTGTAAGCGTCGTCGCTCTAACTTCCAATCTCTCATTCCTTGCTTCAAATATTCGCGGCTTATAAAAGCTATCTCGTCAGTCTGTTACACTTCACTTCAATATTTCTGTATTAATTAACATAACTCAAGTTCCTTTTACAAGAATTGGCTCTGAAATTAAATAACGTCATATGAACTCCTCAAAAGGTAAATTGAAAAGAATAAGAGTGAGAATCCTATTGTATAAAGAATTCAATCACCTCATAATTTACTTTTTTGTGTGAAAATAATCTTATAGGGACAAAAATTGCTTAAAACTAATTTTTAATAACCAGTTTTGATTTATTTTTCTGAAATTAAAACGAATTCATTAAAATACTGATGAAATAAAGGCTTAAATATTAGATTGTTTATTTCTCTTCTTCAAAATATAAGTGTCTTCATAGACATTTCAAAAACGGCATATACAATAAATATTATAAAATACTGTATTGAAATAAATAACTTTCCTTCATAGAGATAAAATAAGATCATAAGAGTGTAAATTTTGGCATATCATATTCATTGAAGTTTATTTCTGCCCTTATAATTCTTGCTGCAAAAATTATCACATCTGAGCCTATGTGCCTTTTTATTTCGTTTTACTAAATATAATTTTCTTTATTAACTAATATCAACTCTTTTTTTCTTACTAATTATGTCTAGAACTAATGACTCACCTAATCCTAATTATGACATGCTTTTTACTGATTCTATGAATATTTAATTAAGAATACTTTGCGCCATTTTCATGCATATCCTTACTAACTTATTCATGTAATTTAAATTTTTATCTATCATTGAAAGCCGCTTTAATGTAAACAATAATTATATTATTTAATGAACACGAAAAAAAACACCATTATACTGAATCTCATAAAAATGCTTATTCATGAAAATGTTGCGAACTTTGGTCATATTTTACAGTTAAAACTCTGACCAATAACTACAATTAACATTTTTCAAGTTCTAAACCCTATAAAATCG
>BMAW01012934.1:0-14654 GCA_019974015.1 Nephila pilipes
GACGTAGTGGTTCTTTGTAACGAAGAAGATAAACTAAATATAGGTAACAAAATATTTACCATATCTCTCTATTACACAATGTAAAATTTAGATTTTCTTAAATTAATAATAGTTGCTTAATATTTATTATTAAGAAACTGAATAAATAACTGTATAGTAACACATGCACGTTTTTCTGATGAAAAGCAAGAGTACTTAGTAAGTAGAAATCAGTTATCCTTTTTGTCAATTATACTGCTAATACTTTTGTTTTTTTTTTTTTTTTTTTTTTTTTTTAATAATTTATTTAATTTTTTTATTTTTTTTTTTTTTTCAGAATTAATTAACAAGGTATCTTCTACTTTTAAAAAGTTTTTATTTTTTAATTCTCACAAAATTAATGAATTAAGACATCCACGCATGTACAGGTAAATCTGAATATTTGGATTCCAAGTTCAGGCCTTGAGATTTTCCTCAACTTGTTCGGTGAAGATCGTAAGGTGGACGTGAATTGGCCAGACTGAGAAAAGAAAGAAAAAATATCTTTTCCAGAAACCAATCGAAACCATCTGTGAAGATGTGGACCTGATGTCTGTGAGCTATCAGCTTTCAGAATTCTCCCAGACAGGAGTTATTCCGATTTGAAGTTAGCCATTTTATATTTAAATTTGAAATTTTGTATATATGTTGTCCCTTATGGAAATCCACACCGTTAATAGTATTGTTCCTAAATGTTTAGGGTGCTTCGCTCTCTAAAATGCTTATGTGGAAAGAGACAAAGAAAATAACCCGTTCACTCCCAGCGTATCACATGCGATCCACGCGTGTTTCCTCCCCTGTGCCCAGCGTATCACATTTGATACACTCCGAGAGTGTCTGCTACAGACCAACGTATCAATACAGATACGCTTGATGAGAACGTTTTATTTGAATTTTTTAGTGTTACTAGAGGTCGTTACAGTACCGTGAAATCTATGTAGATAGGATATTTTGAATGTTGACCTTGGTGTTTTGGGCTTGAATTTCATTTCTGGATGACAGGAGGAGAGAAATTGTTTATATAATCAAAAAGCATGTGTTGCGGAGTAGCATTTATAATATGATGAAATGATTTCAAGGGCTCATTTGTGCTTTTGGTTTGCTTTTATTAATTTTTTGCTTGTTAGAAGCTCGAACGGAAACTTATGGATGTTTATGAGAGGTAGAGTCTTTATTTGTAGATACTGTTTATTTCATTCGATCGGGATTTTTTGTATAGCGATAATCAAATCGATAATAAAGTATTTAACAGAGAAGCGAGACGCGTTTGACAGTGATATAAGTGAAAAATCTGATAAATTTTCACTATTTAGTGATTTAGATGATTAGCCTGGAACATCAAATAATGATTTTACGGGGGGAGGGGGGAAGCAGAAAATACTCGTTTGAGGGTAAGACGTGACGCTGGAGTATATACTGAAGAACGTTTTGCAAAATACCGCACAGCAAAATAAATTTGATTTTTTTTTTATATCTTAATATTCTATGTAATTGTATATCATTATACCATGAAATTTTTGTATCAAATGAAGTATATATTGTACTTTCTTAAAAGATATGATTTTATGTAATAATTTTATGTAATTTTTTGTAACAAACGTATAATTTTCGTTTAATTTTTTTTCATTCTTATGTATTAATTTTAATGCATTTTAAATAACATATATAAAAATCAAATTATTCTAATGAATAGCCAATTTTAGAGGAATTTTTTCACGAATTAGGCTTAATATCTAAAATCGTCTGTGCACATCGTGACACTCAGCTGGAAAGAGCCGCTGGCTCAGGGAAGCACTTGTTTTTTCTCCCTTCGATAGTGAAAGGGATAAAGCCAAAAAAGTTTCAAAATTTTTTTTTCTACATCCTCCCACCTCTTCTTTTCGCCTTTTTGACATTTTCCCTTGCTTTATAGCAGATGCAGAAATTTTATCCACAGCTTTTTCTGTTCAAAAGATACACATTTTAATGAGTTTTATTTAACGCAATTTGATTTTTCGAGATCGGTTAAAAAATAACAGAGCTCCATTAGGTTTTCTTCCTGACCAAATCAGTCTATATTAATAAAAGGAAGAGTTTGTGGGTGGGTCTGTGGGATGCAAAAATAAAAGGGCGCAGAAGCACGAAATTTGGTATGTGAAAATTATGGTAGTGACGACGTGCACTTCGAAGTGATTTTTTTTTTAAAATTATCTATCGATTAAGGGGGTTCAATTTATAAATTTGATAATTATCAAATTTATAAATTGAACTTCTGAGAAATTTTCAAAATAGAGCTGAAAAACGTCGGTTTCAGATCTTTAAAATTGTTTTATCCAGAAATCTATCAAACCAAATAGCACAGTATTCATATGGTACATGGATGAGCATTTGACTCTTTTTCTTTTTAAGAAAGAAAAAGGAAAATATCGATTGGAATATTTTATATAATATTTTAATTCCACAACAATGAACGAGCTTAGTTATTTCAATCTTTTTCTTTCGTTTTCTCCAAGATCTTCTCTCCTCTATGCATATAGGAAGCAGATATTAATTTACATGACGTCACAGCCTATGCTTATGATACTTTATATTCGCCTTGGACTTTTATGGAGATCATTATATCTATTCATTTGTTTAAAAAAATGATACTTAAATATCATGGAATAGTTTTACTTTAAATATTCACCTGGGCGATGAACTGGCACTTCAGCTAGTTTTCTAATAAATTAAAGCATGTTTATACATAGTAATAAATTGCTTATTTATCTAATAATTAATATTATGTATTGCATATAGGAAGCATTATAATAGTTACTATTGTATACCCCATCTCTAATATATTATCATTTATTTATTAATAATATATTCATTTTAAATTCACGACGCTTTCTCTTTTATCAAATTCAATGTTATCATCGACATTTTGCATTCAGTTCTCCGGTTTGATGGACCAATTTTACTACGTCATCGCATTCTTTTGTATGAGAAAGGAAAGAATTCACGTTCTTACCGTACTCGACACTGAACATGTAACACCAAGAAGGAGTGGCTAGAAAATTACGCAGATTTCAGGGTAGATGCACGTCAATGAGTTTTGCGAATGATGTGAAATGCGCTCGTTGAAGATATAAGGGAAGGAACCTGTTGAATGTCCACTTTTCATGCCGGTATTTCTACTAGGGAAATCCTCGTAGACAATTTGTTCTTGACTCGGAGGATTGCGTGTAATAGCAGAGAATGCCAAGCTGTCGTCAACGGAGGTAGTTCCAGCACACAGACGATTTTACGAGGGGCATAGTGATCGAACTGAGAATGGTAAGTAGGTCCATATGGTAAATCTCAGCTGACAGGCATCTGGACTCATCCGCAGTGCACCGGCTGTGACAAAGATGGTAGGAACAAAGAAATGTGGTAGTTTTGAGGGGTGTCGGCACAGCCATAGTGACGTCAGCACACGTGGATCAATGCATCCACCGACAAGCGTTGGCGGACTCGGAAGCCACTTCTATCTTCTTTCTGCAGCATGCTCAAGACACCCTAGATGTTCCCATATTGACCAAAACTACTTCCTGTCTACTGGTTGCTAGTGGCCGACACTCATGGCGTCCGTTAAGAAAACTGCCATTGACCCCACACATGCAACGGTGCCTTGCTCGAGGGATGTGGACGACGTAATGACACAGAGTCATGTTTTCAGATGTCACGCTTCTATTTCTCCAATGATAGTCGCCGCGTATGAGTGTGGCGTCGACGTAGATTCAGGTCCAATCCGGCAGCAATTGTAGAAGGCCTCACAGGGTAAAAAAATGGCCTCATGGTTTTGGGTACATTTGTGTACGATTCCAGGTCTTTTTAGTTCGTATTTAGGGTACTATGATGGCCCAACGATACGTGGAGGATGGGCTGTGGTCGATGACACTCCCCTACCATCAGGAGGTGCTCAATTTCTTTTTTCACAGGATGAAGTCCGACCCCACACTGCTTGCATCAGCCAACGCTCTCTGCAAGGTGTACGTATGCTTCCCTGTCCTTCTTTATCTCCTGATCTCTCACCAATTGAACGCCATTTACAGACCCTGCCACTGCCGCGTTCAGAAGACGCTGTCAAATGGTTGACAGGGAATGAATGTTTCCATATCGTCCAGAATTATATCCCGTCGATTGGTTGCTAGTGACCTGCACTCGTGACTTCCGATTAGAAGACTACCAGACACAGCATAGACGCCAACATCTACAATGGTACCGGGCTCGAGCGATGTGAACGACGAAACGGCACAGAGTCGTGTTCTCAAACGAGTCACGCTTCTGTTTCTCCAATTATAGTCGCCATTTAAGAGTGTGGCGTCGAAGTGGAGGCAAGTCTAATCCGGCGACAATTGTGGAACACCCCACCGCTCGACAACACGCATCATCGTTTGGGGAGCAATTCGTACAATTCCAGATCACCTTTAGTTCGTATTTAGGGTACTATGATGGCCCAACGATATGTAGACGATGTGCTGTGGCCGGTGACATTCCCCTAACTTCAGGGAGTGTCTTATGCCCATTAACTATCAGCAGGATAGCATCCGACCGCACACTGCTCGTATCAGCCAACGTGCTCTGCAAGGTGTACATATGTTTCCCTGGCCACCGTTCTCTCCTGATTTCTCACGAATTGAACATATTTGGTATGGGGTTGGACGCCATTTGCAGACCCAGCCACTACCATTTTCAGGAGACGAACTGTGGCAAATGGTTAATAGAGAATGGAAAGCCATTCCTCCCGGCGCCATCCGTACTGTCATTAACTCTGTACCTAGACGTGTCGCCGTCCACGGTAGTCCTACAACCTACTGAGCCGACGCTGTTCTCGTTCTGCATTATGCATATCATTTTGATATAAAGATCATCCATTGCTCGCTGCTGTCTCTCTCTGTTTGCCGAGTTTGATAACTTTTTCACTACCCCTTCTTGGTGTTATATTTTCACGATTCCGTAGTGTATTTTTGGATTACATAAAGAGTCAAGTCTAAATGTGTGATCAATATAACGTTCAACTAGCACTACAATTTCGGACTGCAAGGATGAAACAAGGAAGGAGATGTTTAGTTACATATAGTTTTATACAATGCATAATAATAAAAATTTTGAAGAATACTCATCCTTGCCTAGTAGTGAACTTGAAATTTGTAATGAGAGCGTTTTCTAAAAAATATATTATTTAAAACCCGATGGTCGTTCTGTAGTTCAAATGCAGATGAAATCATGTGTAATATCCTGTGGATAATGTAACATATTATTGAATTCGTTATAAAAGTACATTTGATTCAGCTCCAGGCAATAAAATATTTTTTTTTATCTCATTTTAAAACCTGACTCATTTAACTCAGAAATGGCACCATACATTCTTTTTTTTTTTTTTTTTTGTTCCAATGCAATAGCATAATCTTAATGCCGTATTAATCTCATCGTTTGCCGTCATGGTCTCACCTAATAGAAATCTAAAGGAAACTCGTTGCATGTGGGAGCGATGGTTCGATCAGATAAATCTCTAAAAAAATCTAGTACTTATTTCTTCAAATTTATCCATGTATTTGTGCTGAGGCATACTTCGAAATAAACACAACGGCAGATCCAATAATTTTTATCATAGAGTTTTCTAACGGTATTAAAATTCGAACACGCGTCTGGGCACAAAGTTTACTTAACGTGTGACAAATTTGGAATCCCGAGTGTATTCTTACAATAATTATCCTTATTTGATCGAACTTGCTTGTGGAATGCACAATAAATTCAGAAAAGAAATGATAATATAAAATAAATTTATTTAATCACACATGATGGCGCCATTTCCTAGGGATTACCAGGTTGGCGACGATTTAGCAGAAGATTTTCCCTTTTTTCTAGTTCCTTCAACTGGTAACCCTGTTTCCTGTTATTGCTGAGCGCGCATCTTCCTATGTTTTCTTACTGCAATCTTTTTTTTTTCGCTATGTCAAGGAGTCATAACGTTACCCATGCTGTTGATCACTTCTATGATGCTATTAACATAACTCGTTTGATGTCGAAACAGTCCTTTTTTTTCCCCACTTCAAAAACTTAGTTTATATTATTGTTTATGAGAGTCGATTACAAATCTGGTGAGTTTCAATATTGAAGCAAATTATTCTTATTTTAGTTTCGATGTAAAATGCTGTCGTGAGTTAAAAAATCATTTTCTTACACCAAACGAAAAGAATCAGTAGTAAAATTATCGTTATTTGTTGTTGTAGTGGTTTTTGTGGAATAAAGAGCAACATCCCTATCATTTTTTTTTTTTTTTTCTGTTCTGGAAATAACTATGGACAAATTGTTTATTGTTCAAAAAATGCACTTTGAAATTTATAAGATCTTCAAAAACCAGAATTAGGGGGGAATGGATTAAGCGTATGAATTGTGAATATATTATTTTTTCGTACAAGTAAATGGTTAATCCATGTGAACTAATAGAAAGTAGCAATTATAATGTTTTATTTTTGTTTAAAGAAATCAAAGTGCTATTTTTTCTTTTTTATAAAAAGGAATTATATTATGAATTCAGCACTGATGTTGTCATTCTGCTTTCAACACATTAATCGCAGCCTCTAAAATTTAATGAGCTGATTGTGTCTTAATACATCACATTTTTTAAAAGTTCCATTTCCATTTTTCCACAAAATGTTTCTAATATAATAGATAATTACCAAGTTTGATACATATTCAAAATATGTCTTGAAGTATAGTTTATTAATACTGCATATACTTTTGATTCAAATATTTTAGAAGTGACAGAATTAATTGACTTAAAATCGCTACCTGTTGACATAGTTCCATGATTTAAAAATCTAAAAAATTATTTTTTGAAATCTATTCTGATTGAAGTTTATTCATATTTTCACCATCTTAAATTATATATACCTAACAAATGTATAACTTTTAATTCTAATTATTGTAAAATGGAACTACAATTTGGAATGAAAGTATGAAGCTTATCTTATTAAATTTAATTTGAAAAAAACCCTGATCTTCACAATTTTTGAGCTTTGCTGCATTCAATTGCAATAATTTTTTTGTTGGGATAGTAAATTTCACATCATAATTTTCTTATTATATCCTATTGTAATCTTGATATAAACTAAGTTTTTAAACTTTTTCTGGGAGTCTTACAACATGACAGTAATTATCATTCTTACTAATTAGAAGCTCATTTTTACACAGTATGTACAGTGATAGGATTCATTCTAACATCTGATTTTTTTGTTTTTTTATGAACTGGCTATTTAAAATCAAATTTACAACCAAGGCTTTCTCAAGGTTGTTCATCCAGTGTGGATAGAATAAGTTTTCTTTTTTGATGCAAATCAGTTAATAAATTATTTTATTAATTATTGATTTCATATCAATAAGTTTCTTAAAATATTTTTTTATGGAAGCTCTGAATTAATATGTTATGGTTGCTGCATGTGAATGATTTTGTGATAATAATAATCACTTTGATTCTTGAAAGCACTGTAAAATTGTAATTTGTGAATGATTTTATAGTTGTGAGGTCAAGTTGGATAATTAGAGGTTATGTATTACAACTTAACATATTAATCTGAGCTTCAGGAGTATATATCTAGAGTCGCTAGCATTGTTAGAAATTATAATTATTGATTTTCATAAGTTCCAAAATATTTAACTGTAAACTGTTGAAATAATTTTATTCAATAAGGAAATGATACAGTTTAATTGAGATTCCAATTGTGCATTCAAATCATTATGTTATTGTCACCATATTCTGCATCGGATATGTTTTCTTATATAAGTTCTGGGAGAAATTTTTATGCTGAATAAGCTTAGATTTACGTATAAATGATGAACATTAATATAATTAATGTTATTTCCTGATAACATTAATATAATTAATGTTATCAGGAAATATTACTTGCCTATAGAAGTCATTTAATTTATTAATGTGCTCCTTTGTTTAAGCAGTGCTAATATTATTTTTGAAATCATCTTTTTTTTATATTGATATAAGCATGCATTTACTTAAATAGTATAAATTGTTCTGCATCTTTCTCTTTATGTAAACCTTTCTGCATGTATTAAAATGACATAACAATGATTATGAATTTAAAGTTATTCATAATAACATAACAATTATTATTACGTTCAAGATTGTCTTCTAATAATCTGCTTGATTTCTCATAAGTTATCTATTTTTCTACAAGTGGACTAGGATTTCTTCTGCTCTCTCCATGACTAATATAGTTTTATATAACCTTGAAATTCAGGTTCAAGAACACACATTTTGACCAATATAATGTTTATCTCAATGTTTACAACAACATATCTGTCTTTTCTCCCTACCCTTTAAATAATGTGATTTTTTTTTTTTTTTTTTTTTTTTTTTTTGTAGTTACCATGTATCCTTACTTTTTTAATAAATATTCCACTCCTTTAATTGTGATTTCTTTTCTGATCTCTAAATAACAGCATTATGGGAATGGTAGATATGGAGAGTTTGTAAAATATGTTTTAATATAAATAAAAAAAAAATTGAAGAAAACTTTTCTTCTGCTTAAATAATGACAAAATTTATGCTAATTTTTTCACATGTATTTGGAGTTTTTTTACAAAACAGTCTAGTTCCATAAGAGTAATCGAATTTGAATTAGCTTATGTTCACTGGTATTTTTTATAATGCTAAATTTGCTGATTATGAACTAGTAGTTTAAATTAGGAAGTTACCTTTAC
The DNA here is from genome assembly GCA_019974015.1 of Nephila pilipes. Taxonomy (NCBI): domain Eukaryota; kingdom Metazoa; phylum Arthropoda; class Arachnida; order Araneae; family Nephilidae; genus Nephila; species Nephila pilipes. Next base: position 8,740 of record BMAW01012934.1, read on the forward strand.
ACTATCCCCACATACATTAATAGAACTTTTATCCTTGTTTATTTAGCTTAGCTTTGTTGTAACTAAATACTTAAAAAATTCTAAAACTTATGTGATAAAAATTGATGAGAATGATAGTTTAGATAATTGTTTGTCAAATACTTATTATAAGCTCCTCTGTAATGCATTCAGGGCGTTGTTTATTTTAAAAGAAAGTGGCACTGACTGTGCTTACCCACCAACTCTTTTTTTTAAATCTCGTATCCTGAAAAACTGATTTTCTTTTTCTTATATTACGAAGATTTGTCTACTATTTTTCTATACCTGGAAGCAATTTGATTAGATGAGTATTTTTATTATGGTTGTTTGACGGACCAAAGAAAGGAATTCTCTTCTAATCTATTCAGTAACAAAAACTCTAGTATAAAGCTTTAATTTCAGATATGTGTCATTTTAAAAAAAATTGAAGTTGTTTTTTGCAAAGTTATAGTTGAACACTTGTTGTGAAATTGGGTTCTATTGAGAAGTGCCAAAAATCTTCAACATAAATACAGAGTAGATATAGGTAACTTTTTTATGCTGAAGTGTGACAAGTTTGATGTAAATATAATTTAATAAGATTGTCCTTTAATTTATTTATAATGTAATAAAGCTACATTGAAGCCACTTTAATCAAACTGTACTATATATACTTGAAAAAATTACCATCTCTGTATGATTTCAAAATTCATCCAGTTTTCTGCTCTTCAAATGGAGAAGTTTATGTTCCATTTAGGTAGTATCAAGTATGTAGAAGGTTTTTATGTAATTCTTAAACTAAGGAAATTGCAAAAAATGGTATACAGTATTATAGCTTTTGCGTCTTATCAACGATTTATTTGCAACCAAAATTACGTAACACTATGTTGAAAGAATGTATATATTTTTGACCTACAAGATTGGAATTTATTTCAGTATCCACATAGGTCTAAAAAATTGTAGGTTTCTCGTGTCTGATGAGAAGATATCGGAATTATAGCTCTCTTATTACAGAAGTAATTATAAAACTATTTGAAGCCATTTTGTTTTTAATTATGATATATATATTTATAACAACATTAAAAATAAATTTTTTTCTGTAAACAAATTCATATAGCTTCTTTTTCAAAATGTTTAGCTTTTAAGGATAAGATGTTTGATATTTTTTAAATTTTAATTTGGTAACCCTAGGTATGTTCCTTATTTAATTTTTAACCATTGAATCATAGTTATATAGCTTACCATATCTATTGGCTTTTTTTTTTCAAGTGAATAACTTGATTATCAAATGTATGTTATGCTATTCAAATTTAAAATTTTCATATAAAAACTTGTTCAATCAAATGTTTAATTGTGCAAGTTTGCAATAACTGAAAGACATGCAAATGATTCAGTCAAGTCATTCATGTTGAAAACTCTCCTCATAAATTATGTTAAAACTGTATAGATGTTTTCACATATTCATGCATGTTATAACAAAACACAAGAAAAGAAGTCTTTTTGAAGGAAAAAAATAACGTGATTGAGACATAACTACTACAGTTTTTATTCTTTGATACAGAATGAAATCGGGAAATAATGCTGTATGTCACAGATCAAATTGTTAATGTACAGTTTACAGAGATGGTTGACATAGAGATATTGGTGTGTGTTCTATTGAATGCACTACGGTTAATGTCAATATTACAAGAATTGACTCAATATGGAGCAGATTGTTATCTTTAGGAATTTTATTGCATTTTTATTTGTTATTTTATTGTTAAGTTTGGTAATTTATATAATCATTAAATTGTTCTCTTAAAAAAAGAAAAATAGCTATTATTTTACTTGCTAATGTGTGTTTTGATACATTTACTTTCTTACAATATTGTTTATGTGTGCATTTTTTCATGACAATTTTTGTGTTAAATTTGTTTTTTGTATTTATTGTTTAAAACGTTGTAGCATATTTGTTTTTTTATCGATTCAATTTTAATTTTTCACTTTATTTGCTGAAGAAAATTATTTGTTCCCTGCCTGAAGTATAATAAAATCGTATACTAACCACATGAATTTTGTTTTCAAATTAGGCAGAAATTAATAATTGTTGCTTTGCTGTTAAAAATAGAATTTTTCTTTTGTGTTGCTGTTTTTTTTTTTTTTTTAATTTAATGATTATGTATATTATTTCACTGATCAGAAAATTGAAATGTAAACAAACTACTACTGAGCAAATAATAGTTTAAAGCTCATAACAAAACAACTGACACGTTAAAAATCTAGTTATGTGAATGAAGTAAAAAAAATTAAATCACAATTTTTATCTCTGAAAAGTGATTCATAATGAAATGTATTGTAAAACTTACTCTTTTTAAGTTTATGTGTAAGGTTTAACAGATATACCAATAAACTCTGTAGAAAAAATTAATGACTGATGGATTCAGTGTACAGATTTTATATTTATATCAGTTATTGATGCTGTAAATTATGCATTTCTAGTGTAAAAAATGCAGTAATATAAAATTTAATGTGAATCCTAATAACAGGAAGGAAATGTACTTTTATCTGATGATTTGTGGCAGTTGTAGAATGCAACTAATAAAGTTAAAAAAATGTATGAAACTTTTAAGAGGCTGCAGTTTATGAAAACTATTAACACACATCATATTGACTTAATTCATTATTTTTTATCAGATTTATTATTGTTTTTAAACTGAAGAACTGTATGCAAGTTAATAATCAGTTTTACTTACTTTTGTCTCTGATATTAGTTTAATCATTCCTAAATAAATTACAAAGTTTTTGATGCTATATATTTAAAATGAATTTAATCGATATATATAAATGGGACCTAAAATTCATGGTTGTATTCAGAACTCCTTTTTTCAATTAAGACTTTTTATATTCATTTTGATGAGAGAGAGAGAGGCAATAAATATATACACTATTAAAATGGGTAATGCAAGAGACATAGCTTTGCCTTCGATTACATCAGGGAGAGAATTTTATCTTGCCTTCGAATTTAAAAGTAGAGATTTCTTCAGATCACATGGATTCTTAGGGATTTTGATGACATCTATCAGTCTAGTTGGTATTATTTATGACTATGGAAAAGCTGATTCAGCAGATTTTAAGAGTGCATAATCACAGAAATTAAAGGATAATTTAGAATTATAGCAATAAATAAAAATGAACTCTTTACTAATGAGTTATAGAATGGGAAAAATTAGAAAATTAATTTTTTTTGTGTGAAATCATTAAACACACATAGGTGTGTGTGTGTACAATGTTAATTAGACAAAATTTAAATTATATAAAATCATTCTAAATTTCAATTATTAAAAGCCAAAGTTAAAATAAAAATATTAGAACTAAAAAATTACAAATATTACGTAATTAATTGAAACATTTAATAAAAATACTAACTTAACCATTCAAATTAAGAAACATTTATCATTATTTAAAACATACAAAATATTATAATGTAAAAAAAGCCATACATTTATTAAAAAGCCACATGAAAGAATTTTAGAACACATATTATACATGAGTTGCTGTTCAAATTTTAAGAATGCATTAATTTTTTTTTATAATGAATGCGAATAAAAGCATTCAAAATTCAGGCTTGATTAGTGAGTTCTTTTTTTAATATAAAACATTGCATTTGTTATAATCTGTCTGCTTACTATTAATAATTATTACATTTCGTTTGCAGTTTTTCTCTGGAAGAAAAATATGGTGTTACTCCAAGTCTCCATCTTTGGAATAGCATTTATATCAATCACCCAAGAACAAAAATGTTCTGGATATTTCAATGAATATTGATTGATCAGACTAGACGCATCGATATAAATCTATGTTTTATTTATCGTAATCGATCGCATTTCGTGCCGAAAAAATGAATTCAATGCCATCCTTGATGCACATGTGTCTGACAAAAGTTGCAAGAATTGTGTACACCGACCCCGTCGTGTGGAACGTGGAAGCTGAATTCAACACTCCATTGTACTGTTTGCCTCACGAGAAATGGGAGTCGACAATCAAACAATTCCTGACGACGCATTACGTTGCCATAGGGACAATACAACGACAGATCATAAGTCTGATGAAACCCACGAGTTACCAGATCTCGAAGTGGCGAAATGACCACGTAGACATTTTGGGTTCCAGTGTTTTTAAACCTATTAAATTCCGTTGGAAAAACGTAGGGACCATCGACAGGTACGAAACTGCGAGGGTGCTGGTCAAATGCACCAATTTCAACATAAGCCAACGCTTCGTGCTGGCGTGTAACTACTGGATAGAAGAGGCTGTTCACGACCTCTGGAAAGAAATGCCAAGATTCGAAAGGGACGCTATTCTCGAAGAAACCGAAGGGGAGTTACCCTGCATACGAATAGCCAGATTGTGGGTCCAGTGGTCGCGACGTGGCTTCAGGTTTGAGGACCCCGAAGGTTTTGTGCATGACTTGCTACCGGAATGTTTCGACGACGCTCATCTAGTTTGTTCCATTCTGCCAAAGCTGCCATATGAACATGCGCTGGAGTTGTTCATTGATACGATGAAAAATGAGCCAAATAAACAAGACTTGCGCGCCTGCCTCTCGAAACTGAATGAGAATCAAATAGAAGAGGTGTTTGAAATGGAACCCTTCTACGCCCTGAGAATAGTTCTGGATTGGCCATTACAAGACCAGTTTATGGAAAGGCTGGACTGGGACGATCTGGCGGAATCCAATTTCTTGGGTTTGCTGCACGTTATCATCTGTCAGAAAATCGTTCCCGAATGGAGAGATTATGACTATGTGGGACTTCTCAGAGAGTTCTGGGAGGCGAGTCCACAAGATTACAAAGAATATGTCGAAGAAGACGAGTTTTATCCTTTGGTGATTAAAATAATTACCGAAGGGTGTCCCAAACCTGTTCCGAAGGAATACTTGTGGCATGCACCTCTCAATTTTCACAGAAATTCCAAGCTTTGCTTGAAAGATATGGATTGTTATGATTAGATTCATAGTTCTATTTTAAAAAAAATTACTCTCAGGTTAAATATTTATTATTTTTTAATTTATTGTGTGTATTATTGTTGACTCTTATTGTTTCGAAACCGTTTAACCCTTTGGTGGTTGTGGGAAAGAGCCTCTTCTATTCTTGTATGTGTTGCCTTCAAAAACATGCCTTTTTCCTGAAACACTAAAAGGTCGCCTTCTTTCTCCTTTTCTCCTACTGAAGGTCATTGTGTTTTTTTTAGTCTGCATTGATACTGAAAAGTGTATGTTTGATAGTAGGACAAACTAAAGTTCATGGATTCAAACTCAATTGTGCGCATTAAAGCCAAAATATGTTGCACTAATTTTGTCAGTGCCTACTTGGACACAAAAATACTCATTATGGGGATTGCTTGTATGCGAGTTGAATTCGTTTACAACCTCCAAAGGGTTTATTTCAATTTTTCACAGTATTTTATGTCTCATATATTCACCATCAATCATTCTCTAATCACCAGGAATTGTGGAACTATGCTAAGTAAACCAGTGGCAAGAACCCTTGTCATTTTGAACCACCAATGCCTGAACTGGTGCTTCATTCTCGAAGATAATTAGATTCGTGGGTGAAGATTCAGTTAAATTTAATGTTCTATATCCTTCTGTCCGATGCATTGGGCTTACGAACCTGCCATTAGACTGTCGTGATTTCAGTAATACTCGTATAGCACTGAACTACAAAACTGCAGTTTAATCTCGACGTATCTCAAGGCTTATTTATTAGTCACTAAAAAAAAGTATAAAATTCTATGCACTTATTTTTATATTCTTTTATAGCTCAATTCAGTAAAACCCTATTAAATCAGATTAATTTGGTATCAGAGCCGGTCCGGAATTTTCAAAATTCTCATTAACCAGGGAATTGGCAAATATTAAATAAAATAAGGCATTAATA
>BMAW01012950.1:0-39677 GCA_019974015.1 Nephila pilipes
ATATATATATATAATTTTAGGAAAACATAAAAATCTACAAAATGGTATTTTGAGAAAGCTCTTAGCGGAAATTTCCAACAGAAAATATAAGTAAATATATGTGTATTGTTTTTTTTTTTAGATTATTTATTTGTTTATAAGCCGAAACACGAATAAAAAGCTTTTATCGCATTAAATTTGCGTGGCATATTGTAGATTAGGGCTTATAATATTGTTTAAAATTTCTCGCAAAAAAAACTGATTAGCAATGCAGAATACAGAAGGAAAGTAAATAAGCATCGAAGTAGACATAAATCATTATTGTATTGCTTATAATTAATTAAATATATTAGATTATCCCAGTTATTATGCTATATTATTTATAGAGATAATATAGTTACATTATTATTATTTTATATTTCATCCCAGGAACTGAGTTTAATAATATAAGCATTCGTTATCAGTGTTTTTTAAAAAAAGAATTAATAAAAAATACTTTTTAACTAAGAAAATATTTCATGTTATTCAATTATAAGTTTTGGAACAAATTTAATGAAAGAACAATCGAGCTTTGTTTATTTGATTTATATTCTTCGTTCCTTCTACAATAAAATTCAGAAATCACTCTTGACTAGAATAACCTTAAGAGTTGAAAAATAGACAAATTGCATCTAAATTAGTAAAAATACAATTATCGATGAAAGTCAAACTTAACAAATTGATTAAGACAAAAACAGGAAAATATGATTATTCACTTAAGACAAAAAAAAATGAATAAATATTAATAAAACTGTTGAAAAAGAGCTGGAGTGTTTTCAACAAAGAAATATATTCAAATAATGTAGGATTTTTAAAAAAATTATTGGACCAAAAAGTGTGGAAACACTGAAAGTATTTTTGATATGGGGCGAGATTATTTTGTACAAAAATTAGATCAAGATCAGGAGACCAAAGAGTTGATCAGTTATGCTTTTTATATGCTTACTTTTTTAAATACATTGACAAATTCATGTACTTAATTATATATTTTATATCAGCTTATATTTTACATTCGTGTAATTAAATATGTATATAATAATTTACACTGCGGTACAAAATAATTAGTAATATATGAGTATGAAGAAAAATTGTGCAAGTTTTGTATTGTGAACAATAGATGGCTATCGTGTGCTTTTCGAGAAGAAATTTCACGAAAGTTCTTTTAAAAGCTTTCACGGGATGCCTTGAAATTGGATCATTCGCAGTTGACCAGATGACTTGATGTGACACAGCTGGCCACCGAAGTCAGCTGATATGCGATTCTCGAGTCTAATCACTTGATACCCTATGCGATTTCTTCCTTTGGAGGTTCATATAATATAAAGTGTATGCGCCACTTATTGAGAGTTAAACAACGGATATCGGATTTCTGCTGTTGCACAATCAATTACCTCAAATACTTTACAACGTGTTAGGTAGAAATTTACCTTTGGAATTGACACTATGTATATAACTAAAAGGAGTAATATGGAACGCTTGTAAAAAGATTTCTATACTTTTATTTTGCATTCATGTACATTCATGGACAATAAAATTAGCGCACCAAGAAGGAGTCGTCAAAATGAAACGAAATTTTACATACGTAATGACAAGTTTGATATAAGTAAATAATTAGAAAATCAAAGAAAAATGATCATTTATTTCAGAGAAAAAGCCAAAAAAACGGAGAATTTAATACCCTGTTGAACTCCCTGTAGTGCGAATGCACGATACAATACGATCGGGCATTGAGGCATACAAGTTCTGTACGATGTCTTGAGACATTTCGTTCCATATTTGCTGTAACCTTGCCTCTAGTTCGTTCAAACTGGTGGGATGTCCAACTCGCCGTCCCAAATGATCCCAGATAGGCTCGATTGGAGACAAATCTGGGGATCGGGCAGGCCACGGAAGGGTAGTAACAGTGCGGAGACAGTCTTGTGACATCCTTGCCGTGTGAGGCCGAGCATTGTCTTGTTAAAAAATGGTTCCTGGGAGCCGTTGCATGAGTGGCAATACATGTGCTTCCAGGATGTCATGGACATACCGCTGGGTTGTCATGGTGTCACGGATCAGTACTAGGGGTGACCGTGTTTTGTAGGCAATGGCACCCCATACCATCACACCAGCTGTGGGAACAGTGTGTCGCTGTAAAGCAAAGGCAGGATTGAGGCGTTCACCATGGGGTCTCCACACACGAACACGATTGTCATCACTGCTGAGATTGAATCTGGATTCGTCGCTAAAGACGACCTGGTTCCATTCTGCTGCATTCTAGTTTCCTCGTGCGCGGCACCACTCCAAATGGAGGCGTCGATGGGTGGGCGTCAAGGGCAGCACACGTAATGGGCGCCGCGATCCCAAATGTCCTTCATCCAGGAGCCTTCGTATGGTTTGAGAAGACACAGGGCCCCCTAGTGAAGGTGCTACCTGTGCCTGGATGGCGGCCGATGAAGCAGTTGGCTGTACGCGTGCATTTCTTACGATGTGGTGGTCTTCTCGACGACTGATCTGTTGAGGGTGTCCTGAGCCTGGTCTTCTTGTAAATGACATCTCTCGGATCCACTGGTCCCAACACCTCCTCACAACACAATCAGAGTGGCCTAATTGACAAACTACTCGCCTAGCTGACCACCCAGCTTCCATCAGGCCGATGATTCTCCCCTCTCAAACTGCGACAGCTGCTCATATTGTCTTCGAAAACGGCGTAATGGCATGTCTCCCTCAGTTCTTCCTTTGTAAACGATTCAGCACACTCAAATAAGCTTTGGTTACCTGTTTTATACTCCGCGGAGAACGACGTTAAATGCCCTCTATTGACTATACATAATGCGTAATCACGCTGCGTTTCTAATCATTTGCATATTTCCCCGTCATGTACATTCTTGCCAAGTTTCGTTACGATCCCGCAATTATTTCTTGGTGGGCTAATTTTTTTGTCCATGAGTGTATTACTTATCAATCAGTGTCGTTTATTTTTGAAAATATAGAATTTTATTATCGGGTGAATCATTTTGAGTAACCCTGTTTTTCTTGTTATTACTAATTTATTTTATATCCATGGTTTAAAAAAATTTCCCGCAATGAACAATAATATCTCGGGTTTTTATAAAACTTATACTGAATTATCGGAACTAGAAAAATTCAGGAAATTTTCATTCACTACTTTTGTGCGCACGGCGAGTAGCGTTAAACACTTTCAGAGCAATTATGTGTTTTAAAGAAATATGCGTCATTCCAAACATTATTGATTTCAGCCTTGAGGAATAAAATTGTCTGAGGCACATAGATTGTAAAAAACATTCAGGTAGGTTTTACAATCGTATTTTTTATCTTTAGAATACAGTATATGTCAATTGATAAGAGCGTCAACATGCGATCTCTTTATCGATAATATCAAATGAGACGTCAGAATTATGCACGTGGATAAACATGTTGAGTTTCAATCACGTTTCAAACAATGTGTGCTCATTATTTAAATATTGTTTTGATTTCTACTCAACCGCAACCTGATTTAAACCGATAGCGAGAATCATTTACATTTTATGACAAACACAGATCGAGATTTCATTACATTCATAATAGTATTGTAAAATTTCTGAAAGGAAGTAACGATGTCATATTATGCAAAGAAAATGTAATCCATTTATATAATTAATATGAATATGTTTTCCCTATGACTTCGTAGAAATATATAGATAAATTATTTCGTTTTTATAGATAAATTACTGTATTGAAAATGCTAATGTTAAGAAGAAATTAATAAGTAAAGATTTATTTCTTTTCATTTTACAGCAACAATAATTACATGTAGCTTAAAAAATGTTTAATTAAAAAATTTAGCGTCTGTTTTAACTTTAATATTTGAACAGAATATTATTCTTTGCTTTAATATTTCATTATATACTTTATTATTTGATCGTTTGCTTTAAGGCTCCCGTCTACCCACCATTTTGATTTCGTGGACGTAATGTTAATCCTATGGAATTTTGACTTTAATTCTCACATCTTTACTATTTGATCTATTTGAATGCGATAAAGTGCATCTGAAAGAGCAAAAAATAATGAATGCTTCTGTGGAATTACATTTTTCCTGAGATTTTTAAAAATATTTGAAAATATTCTTTAAGGACCGGAAAATTGAAAAACGAATAATTAAAATAAGAATAGAAATATTTTTAAAAATCTTAGGAAAAAAATAATTCCACAGAAGCATTCATTATTTTTTGCTCTTTCTGATGCAGTTTATTGCATTCAAATAGATCAAATAGTAAAGATGTGAGAATTAAAGTCAAAATTCCATAGGATTAACATTAAGCTGACGAAATCAAAATGGCGGGTAGACGGGAGCCTTAACTATAATAATTTCTAATGATTTTGTATTTCATCCCAGAATTGTTCGCTTTCTATCTTTTTGTTGTCTAAATTTGGCACTGTTTTCATAGACATAGATTGACAGAATGCTCTGCTTTTAACTGTTTTCGTTTAAAACATTTTAAATCTTATGCACTATCTTTAACAGACATGGTTAGGGGGAAATCCCCAACCAAATACATTTAATTTTTTAAAGCAAATTGGTTTATCTCATTCGTATTAAAGTACAATTTATTTCCTACTCTGAATTTGAATTTAAAATTCTTTTAACTATTAAAAAGATTAAATCTTTTTCTTAAGTTTCGTCCCATGAGCACTCAGTGCTAGAAATTCTATACAATCAAGCAATCAACTGTTCATAATTCGCATAACTGAAGAATAAAAATTATTTTTTCCATGTTATTAATTCGAATTTTTAACTGAAGTAATACTTCTTTAGTAACACGAATATATACAACTTCATTTTGATTTAAATTCCATTTCTTTCATTCATGCATCATGTTTCTAAAATAATGCAGTTTCTTAATTTTTCAATTCATAGTTTATAAAGTAGAATTTACATCACAATACATATTACACAGCTATAATTCATGTACAAAAAAAAAGAATGTGTTCTATTATCTTTTCGAAAAGTAAGAAGTGTTTGTATATAATATATAGAGAGAGTAACTGAATAAATATAGCCTCTTAAATAGTGTTCTTAATTTTGGATTTAATGTTCTCCCCTCCTAACAATAAATTAGTCCAAGTTAACAATACGTTTTAAATAAAAACCAGGTAAAATTATATTTCGATGTACATGAGTTTCTAATTAAAAACATTTAAAGGTGGAAGATGAATAGTTTTGAAAAAAATATTCTTTGACACAGCAGTATACTTAAAGGAAATAACAATGTTTTATTTAAATTGAAAGAAGTTGACTGTTTTATCTAATTTATTTAAATTGAACCTCTTAATAAATTTTAAGAAATATGAATAAAAATGCTAACATCACAAGCATCAGTATTTATTAATTAAGCCAGTTAATTTTTACATTCCGTCCCTTATCAATATTCAATTATCAATATCACAATATTCAATGACATCTCTGGTCATCTCTACAAAATTGCAAAAGAAAATATAATGAGCTAATGCATGAGAAAATGGTAGATAAAATATTTGGAAACTCTATTTCATTGAGATATATTACAGTATATCTTTTCGTCCATGCTTATTTCACTGATAATTATTTATTTATGAATAATGTAGATTAATTAAGGAATTCTAAAACGCTTTCCGTTAATCTTATAAATCTGGTAATAAATACCATTACCCTTAGAAAAAACCTCTCTCTTGAATGAAGATCTTCACGTTTGTAAAATAAATTGATTATTTCCATTAATATAACTTAATTGTTTATTCGATCTCCATCTTGTCGTAATATTAAAAATATACCAATATCTGAAAAACAAAAACGATGCCAACTTTTGGTAACAAAAAAAAAGAAAGAGAACGATTATGCATTGAAAATCAATTTATTGAAATTAAGGGTCCCATTTACCGGCCATTTTGATTTCGTGAACGTAATATTAATCTTATACAATTTCTACTACCGTCCTAAAATGTTTATTATTTGATCTATTTGAATGAAAAAAGTGTATCCGAAAGAGCAAAAATTAATGAAGGTTTCTACGGGGAATTACATTTTCTCTCCGTTTTTTAACCTCATTTAACTCTTATTTTAATGATTCTTTAGTTGCTTTTCAGGTGTTAAAAATATTCTAAAATGTTTTCACAAATATCGGAGGGAAAATATAATTCCACAGACACCTTAATTAATTTTTGCTCCTTCAGATGCACCTTTTTTTGTATTCAAATAGATAAAATAGTCCTAATTTGAGGACTAAAGTAGAATTTCCATAGGATTAAGATTACGTTGATGAAATCATAATGGCCGGTAGATGGCCATTTATGTAAAAAAAAAATTATTCTTTTCAAATTTACATACTGACTTATCTAAAATTTTAAGGAACAAACTTACTAAAGAAATTATTTTGTGAAAATATATTATCAAAATAATGACAATAAAACCCATGGAAATTGAAAATATTAATAGTAAAAGCACAATATTTTTATGAGTGTTCGAGAAGTAGCCATTTTTCTTCCCAATTTTATTCCGCGTTTTATCGTTAGCCCATTACAATAAACGCATTTAAGATAGCTCTGGATGGTACGAGGAAAACGATTTCATCAATTTGTTCATAAAAATACATGAAGCAATCTTCATGCCTATTATTGCGGCTATTTTTCAGCAACTTCTTCTAAGTAATTTAAAGAAGCTTTTAGAATTTTCTTTGGTGAAATTATATTCTAAAAATTTATGTTCGTACTTCAAATGAAATTCTTTTTTATTTTTAACTGTCTGATTACAGTTAGTAAGATAAATTCATTTTTCTGCTACAAAATTGCTTTATATTAATATCAATACGATAAGTGTAAGACGTAACTCTTATATGGAATTATCTGTAATTTTTTTAATTAAGACCAAATAAGTTATGATTTAAAAAACTATGTATCTTAAGCTTTCCTTGACATGAAACCGATATGTGTGTTGTAAATGCTTTTTAAACAATGCAAAAAATGTCATACTTTAAAATAAAGTAACACATGAAGTTTACATTAAATAACTTCACTTTGATTGAATTACTTAGGTTTCCCCCCCCCAAATCCTTTTCTTCCTTTCTTAACGAGAGTATTATATTACACACATTACTTAAAATGTTATTGTGATGCGTTTACAATGTTATTTTAGTTGTATTTCTTACAACTTGTATTACACATTTCATACATAAGATGTATGCAATCGTTTTAAAAAATTAAGAGGTATATATAACATCTTCAATTGCGACACAATCATCAAAAATGATCGTTACGTAATACTAATACTTATTTACAAGTGAACAGCCGAAAAGGTATAGAAACTAATTTTTTGTAACGCATTAATTTTACATAAAAAATTATGTCTATCTCTCAGCATTATGTCACCTTCAAGACAAATTAAGCAGACATATCATATTCAATGTGTGATAGAACAATTAAATTTATTTATGTTACATTAATTTCTGTTTCATATATAGAATATATGAAAAAGAAATAGTTACCCCCGAGATATTTAAATATGTTAATTAAATACAATTTAGTTTTTACTATTCCTGTTATAACAGGCTTGGTCGCTTCTCAAATAGGAAAAATAATCCCTTAATTTGATATTAGAAAAATTATCAAAATGTTACTAAGTGTTTTTGCTTGCGTTTAGATAGCAAATTAAACATTTAAATGTGTTTATAGTAAATAAAGAAGATAACAGGAGTTCAATGCTTTTAAACTGAAATTTTTAAATTTAGAATTTTTATTTGCAATTAAATTTCGAATTCATTAAAAACAATATTTAAATTACTGGAATTTTAAATGCATTTACGCTTGATTTTTATCGCGAGTTAACTGACACGAGGACAATATTTTTTTAGATATATTAAAGGGAAAGGAGAATGTATTCCCCTTTACCTTTTATATATCCACAGAGAAAACATTCTTTAATAAAGAATGTATTCTCTCAGTTATATTTATATATAAAAACATTCATTTCAATTAGAGACGAAATTACTAAAAATAAGACTTCCTCTTCTTTGATGGTGATCTAAAACGACACAAAATTATTATTAATAAACTTTTAAATTCTAATAGTTTATACAAGGTTTTAAATCCAGCTAGTTTTATACTGAACTTATAACTAAAAAATTTTACTAAGAATTTTTAAAATAGATCATCACCTGAACACGAAACAATTTTCTAATCCTTTTCTAATATAATAAAAAACAATACACTTATGTTTTTAAATATTGCTGTAGCTATTGCAATTTTAGCTTTTAATATTCTTTTTTGTTGTTACTGTTATTAAAACAAAACATTTTCGGGTCAAATTATTTAATGTTTCAGTTTTTGTAAAAAATGTTTTCTTATCAGCTGCATCGTATCAAACTACAAGAATGTTGATAATTTGGTAAGAAATTAGATAAATAAAGGATAGAAATATATTTTTGAAGAATATCGCCAACAGAGGTAATTAGAAACTTATTGATGCTATTGGAAACTTTGAAAAATGTTATAAATTTCGTATGATATATATAGAATGATACAAAAGATTAAAGACATTTGAAATTTGTCTGTGGGTAACCTGCGTGACAGATTGGAACAATTAACTCGAATAATATTCATAATAACGCAATCGGTAAGTGTGTGCAGACAATTTATTAATCACAACGATTTATAATTTTCATTCAGATTGGTATAATTACGACGCTATATTTCTCTTTCCACCCTGAAAATTGTATGTCTTACGAACAATGTTATAGACGTTATTTTCAATTACTTTTACAATAAATATTCCACTTACAAAAATTCTGAATGAACAATGATTTTTCATTTCATTATGAGTTGTCATTCATTCTGTTTTGGATTTGTCTATTATCGACATTACGTTCTTTTAATGAAGAGCGTATCTTACGAACTTTTTTATAGTTGTTACCTTCAATTACTTTGAATAAAAATTCCACTCACAGAAAATTCGAATGAACAAAGAATTTTCAAAACAGTGTGAATCGTTTCATTGATTACGACCATTAATGAATGACGTAAACCTCAAAGAGCTTAATTTTTTGTTATATTTTTCGGTTGATATAATATTTAATCACTTCATTAGACTGTATCTAAAAATAGCGTTAATATATATATTTTTTTCATATTTAACTTCAATTAGTTGAATATCGGAACTCTATATCTCTTCTTTGCCCTCAAGAAGAGATAAGTCATTGTTTTCTGAGCATGGAGGAAAACGTGCTCTGGTAACAACCGATTCTCCACGTGGATCATTTTCGAGTTGTTTTTCTGCAAAAAGGAAGCAATTAATCTTTAAGACACCGGTTAATGGCAGCGTTATGTCACCAGGTTTAATGCCATCCGTTTCATAAACAAGGAACCCGTCATAATGAGTCATGCTCTTGAATTCAATGGATTCTATGTTAATGGCGTGTTTGATGTAAAAGAAAGTAAATAAGATGTTTTTGGGATCGATCGAATTATACAATGAGCATCAATTCTAGAATAAGTGAAAGGAAAATTTGAAGTTAAAGATTATTTTTATAAAGTTGTAATGCCACATAAAACTGTTTATGATTCTGGATAAAAATAATGTAAACAATAGATTAGATTTTAAGATGTTAAAGGAATGTGTAACGTGGGTTCTATCTTTTTCAACTAACACTTTATGTGCTGCTGTTTGAATCGAATATATATAAAGAAAATGTGACTCGTAAATTAGAATTTTATTTAAGTGTAATGAATAGAATTGAGAAGATGCATATGTAAGCGCAGATGCATTTAATACCAAAGTTGGTAGTTTAGTTGGTGGGTGCTAAAGCTAGTGAACTGAAATTTTCAAAGTGAGGCATCTGTATCAAACCTACGTTGAGTAAGGAGCTTTAAGAATGATAGTTGAGAGTATCCACAAAGGGAGAACGACTCCAACCTTCGCCTTTAAATCTTCTGATGACTCGAACCCGATTGGTTCGGTAAGACAAATATTAAATCATTATAGTGAAAGTTAGATCAAAGGGGCTTAGAGATACTTTTCTCGCAAAAAGCAAGTTACGGATTGAATTTTGATTATTCATAGATTTGAGTAAAGTAACTTGGTTAGTGTTTGTAATTTGACAACATTGTGAATACCCATTCATTTCAGCTTAAATGGTCGTGGTAACCTAGTGGTCATAGTCACGGACTCGCGACCGACGGTTTCGTCGTGGGTTCCACTTGAGACAAACCGTGCAGCCAGGCTGATGCACGTTAAATCTATCAAATCTCAAAGTCCTCCTTTTGGTGTGTTGTGGAAGTTGGGAGATGGAAGTGCCAGCTCAGGTATCGTCCTCATCACTTGACCGGTACTCAAAATTACGAAGTGCTCGCCAATAGTCCCTGTGTTGCTTCTAGTGCGAAGTAAATAAAACCAACCAATCAATCATTTGATCTATTGTTGTATACCTGTCTTAAATAATTACTAAACATGGAAAGTGAAAGAAATAATATCGGGACTTTACAAATGGCTCTAAATAAAGCTCATAAAACACTTTTCAGTGGGGTAATAGAAAAAAAGTTCACGAGCGATAACTGGTAATCAGAAGGATAAAAAAAAAAAAACTTTTAGGTAGTAAATAAAAATATAATTTGTTACAATCTGCCTCCATCAGATTGTTTTGAAAACTATCGCCATTTTTAAAATATTGTTTTTCATGATTATCATTGAGACAGAAATTGTCCTTCACGAAAAATGAAGCGCGATAGCTCAGCTCATATCAAGCAATTGTTGCCTCACTTGATATAATCTTACTTTTTTTTTCACGATGCACTAAAGACTTAATACTTTGAGTACAATATAGATTAAGATAAAGTAACCGAGTAAAAAATAATTTTTTTAACAATACGTAATGCTCTGTAGGGCGAAATGTACTTTCTACGTTTATTGACTTCTGTTTAAAAAATGTATTTTTGCGTTCTTGTTTTTTCCCTTTCTACCCGAAGAGCTTTGTCTATTGTTAGACATCCGTTGATCAGAAGGATAAGATTATTTGTATTAAAATATAGTATTGTGTTCGCAAAACATCAACTGAATGCTCAATTCTTATTTGTTGACATAAAAAAGCTTGGGGTAGAGTAGCTGTGAAAAATGTGAGCCATAAGCAAATTCAGAAAAATTTAGAAATATACGTATTTAGAGTAGTAATAATTATTTGATTTTTAATTATTTCATATATTTGTCTTATGATTCGTATATTTATGATATTAAAAATGCTAGCTCAACTTCTTTGCTTAAAAGTTATTTATTGATGTATCTTATATGATTGTATTTTCTTGGAAATTTCCTTTTGAATAATGAATTTTCTATCCACCGAATATCATAGAAATGATAAAATGAGACTATTTATTTTCGAACTGGAAGAAATGAAAAGTGTAAAAAATGAAATTCAATGAAATAAATTGCTCTTATTTCAAAGCGTTTTACATTAAGGCTTTTTTATTAGCATTTTTTTTACAAATTGTTAATGATTGTTAGTATATAGGTAATAAAAATTATTGTAGGATTTTGATTCCCAAATACTTCCGTTAAACAACCTTACATATGCAGAAATTGTATTCAAATTACTCTAAATATGGGATTAAAACTGTCATTTGCAAATTAATTATTGTATTATTTGGAAACTCTTTTATTTTCTATATCTCATCATTAAAATGCGAACATCAAAATGCATTAAAATATTTCAGTGGACAAAAATAAAATTAAATAATAGGAAAAAAAACCTACAAGATATGTTTTATGAAAAGTTTAGCAAAGATCCGATTTAACAGCTAAAGATGCTAAATTTTTAAAAATTATTATTAAATTCTTCAATTAAAAATTAGAATTAAAGTAAACGATAAAATACTGAAATGGATAATTATATTTTTTCCCGATATTAAAATTAAAGCAAACGATAAATTATTAAACTGAACATATTTTAAGTTAATTGTAATTTTGTAATTGCTGCCTAAAAAATGAAAATTTAAAAAAAACCTCAAACACATTATTTCGAGAAGTAGTCAGTGACACCATTTCGTGGTGACTAAAACAATAACCACTGTAAAAAAAGATTATAAAAAGACTAAAGACACGACTAAAAAGACTATCTCAAAATGTTGGTTTTAGTTATGAGAATAATTAACATTTTGAGAATTTTGCAGTTGGTCTTTTGTTTAAGAAAGTCTTGTTTGTGTTAGAAATATAATTTCTTTCCATTTTTATGAAGTTGGAAAATTGCTTGAAGATTTTCACTATGTCAGTTTTTTTTTCTATGTCGGTAAGTAAGGTTTTAAAAAAAAAATTAATAACTTGTGTTTTATTTTTCAATAAACTTTTCATAATATATATATATATATATATATATATATATATATAAATATGCTATTTCTACCCTAGTTTATACTTTTTTTTCTTATCTGTATTAAAAAAGTTTTATTTTAATTTTACGTATTTTTCTTAATTCTTATATAGAGAATTTTAGGATTTTTGTAATCTCATTTTTTATATTCTGTGTTATATAAGTTTTTTTTTTAATATTTTTATTTACGTTTACTATGTATATTTTAAATTAATGACAAAGTGATAATATTTATATAACATAGCTTGATTTTTCTTAAAAATATAATTGTTGTTTAGACCTAGCTATTTTTGTTGTGCTTTATAATTATATAAGTAAATGTATTTATTTTATCTATGAATTGTTCTCGTATTATTTTACTGATTAGCAATTAGTTGAATTTATATAATCTGGATCGGTATTAAGCTAATATTGCATGTTTATTATAGTTAGAATGTTACCATTTCTTTGCATTGGAGTTTATCTTTTTAAGAACTTCCTTTGATTTTGTGTTTAGATTTTAATGTTATATTTACCCTTTTGTAAGTATAACAGTAATATTTCTTTTAAGTTTTGACTGTATTAGTTTTATTGAATAAATATTTGGTGGTGAGTTTGAGTCAAATTGAGTTTTTTTTTTTTTTATTATTATTCTGCTCGAATGTAAAGAATTCGGGTAAAAAAATAAGGTATGTTTTGTAAGGCAAAAAACTTGCACTTAAGAGTTAGATCGTTAGGTTCCTAATGTAGATACAGAAAAATAGTGCTACATTGTTAGAACATAAGGGTAAGATTTATAAAATTAGAATATTTTTGAATAAAAAATATTCAGACTGTACTTATCAATGTAATAAATTAGGTAATTATATTATGTTATGCATTTTAGAAATAATAAAAGTTCTATTCTCCACAGTTTGATAACAAGAATATTTGTTAAAATATTAATTTAATTTTTTAATGTATATCATATTCATAAATTAGTAAGATTTCAATTTTTTTTTTTTTTTTTTTTTTTTTTTTTGTAAAACATTTAACTGTATTTACTTTCGAAACTTCGAAATTTGCAATTTGAAATATATTGGCCAATTTTCTGATTATATTAATACTAGAATTAATTAATATAGGTCTGACGCAAAAACTTTAATAAGTTGCATGATAATATTAAATTGAAGTTGGATACTTTTATTTACACGGCTTTGACAATGTAGAGGTGAGTATAATTAAAATTGTCCCTTACATTAAAAATAGGATGTGGCGGAAATGTACTGCATTGATTATTATCAGACATTATACCCTATATGGGTTAAATAGTATATATTTTAACAAAAACAGGTTATGAAATATTTAACAAAATTATTATAAAAAGTTTTGTTATAACAATGATAGAAAAATATCAAGTAGATAATAATAATAATGTATTTTAAGGGTAGAAAAGATGGGAGAAAAATTATGAACAAAGAATACTTTAAAAGAAAAAAATTCTTGATCTATATGATAATTTTGAGAAAAATTTTAATATTAAAAGGCTTAAGCCCTTTTTACGTTGCATTAAAGAAATACATTTAGCTAGAGACCATTTATTATATAACAAATTTTAGAATCTGTAAATTTATTTACTCAAGGATATAACTAACTATTTGTTCCATAAATACAATATGATAGATTATAATTAAATTTTTACAATTAAATTTATAAGTAAATCATTTATGATTTTAATTTTAATAATATTCTTACTAAGTATAAAAAATAACCTCTATTAAAGATCTCAATATTAAAAATAATTTTAAATATAATAAAAAATACGGTGCGCAATCCTTTTACTTACAATAATATCATATATTAAAAAAATAATGTTACTTGTATGTGTAATATATACAAAGACTATATCAACATGCGATTACTGGTAATCCGGATATTGTTGAAGATAAGAAGTTAAAAGATATTAATTTTAGGCTTAATATTTCAAAAAAATAACTTTTATATTAAGAAATCAGTTAGTTTAAATATTGATAATTTTATCACTAATGAAATATAGTTTTCCATTAGAAGCTTTTCAACAGTTTAAAGACATTTTTAATGATGATATGAAACAATTACTCTTTAGAAAAGTAAATATTAATGGTAATGATGAAACTTGATACAATGAGGAAAGATTTAAAAATTGCTATTATTAATCTCCCAGACATCATTTTTATTACTTTTGTAGGTAAAGTAACTAATAATTATGCAATTATATACAAAAAATGCTACATTAATTTAATTAATAAACAGCGTGAGAATAATAACTCCTTTGGAGTTTTGAGCTATAGTCAGAAAGAAATTTCCAATACAATTATTGCTTTTTATGAGAAAATTGGGGTTAATTTTAATAATGTTAACTTACCTCATAATTTTAACACCCAAAATTCATACAAAAGTTCTTATAAAATTTAAAATAGTAACTGATCATTAGAATACATACAGCACTTATTAGTAAAAAAAATTATACAAAATATTATAGATAAGTTGGAAAGTAATGCCGTTATTCAAAATAAAGCTGATATAGTCAAATATATTATTCATAAACAGATTTATGCTACAAAAATAAACATATTACAGTTAATTGTAGCTATGATATTTTGAAAATCTTTTTAATTCTATTGACATAGAAAATTTTATTGAAATTCTAAAAGAGATTTATAAGAAATTCAGTATTAATAAGGTTATTGCGTGTGAAACATTTAATAATTTATCTATATATATATATATGTGTGTGTGTGTTAGATTTAAAACTATATATTTTTAATAATAAGGTTTACAAACAAATTAAAGGTATACTATAAGGGGGGCCTGCAAGTAATTGCTTATAACTTTGTTGAATTCTTATGTAAAAATTCGTGATAAATGAGTTATTTTAAAATATTTTTTAATATTTATAAATAACATGAATTTAAAAAATGATTCAAACACAAAATTTCTCAGTATATTTTAATTTCTAAATGTTCACGCATTCAGAATAAATTACAATAGAAAGCCAGACATGGAAAGTTATATGTAAACATGCAATACAAACATTTCTTAAATAAGATGAGACATTTCTCAATTTCGTAAATGAATAGAAAAAACTATTGGAAATATTTCTGCACAAGAATATTTGGAAATTATAACTGAATGTTTTGAAAAACGTTTCTTTTTTTGTACTTTGATAAGCGTTAATAATAAATAACAAAGATAAAATAAACACACAGAAAATACATTTATTAAAATATTATCGTGAAAAATTCAAATCTATACGATACTTAAGACATTTTTTAAAAACTCATTGGCAATCTTTTAAATATATATAAGTTATTTTGCCTCTTCTGTCTAAAAATTTAGAGTAAATGTCAAAGTTTTCAGAAATACTTTTTCTTAAAAGTTCGCAAAAATTCTTCAAAGAATTCTAATAATCTAATACAAATTTAATTTGTAATAAATGATTATCTTCAATGGGTTTCGAAACCGCAAAATTAGAGAAATCGAGGGAACAGATTCAGTTACTGTTTTTTGATAACTGATTCATAGATAATTAATAATCAAGTTTCATTTTAAAATGGAATAAAAACTAAATATTTCTAAAATTCCAGTTGCTCCAATAACTTAATAATTTAAAATAAATAGTATTCTTCAATGGTTTTCGAAAACATGCGAAATTAAGAAAATCAAAGGAAAAGTTTCTGTTTTTGTTTTCTTGCTAACTGTTTCGCAGATAGAGTTTAGAAGCAAGTTCCAATCCCTAAACGGAATAAATACTAAATAAGTCTTACGCAAGCAAATCTCAAATATTTAATATTAGTACGTATATTTGTAGTATCCCTCCGTCATAGTTTTGGATTCTCTCACCATCAACTCACGATGGCTTTCAATATTTACTCAAAAACTTCTAGTTAATGAAATCCGCTCAAAAAGTATTTGTGTTAGGAATAGAAGGCAATAGAGTAACTCACTGTAGCATTGTCCAATGAGCGTATTTTCTTTTTGTTAGAAGTCCATGAATAGGAAGTTCTTCGCGCAACCCAAAAAAATCGCCACCATGACTTTTCCAGCCGATAAGACCATCTTCGTTTTCTCGGAAGCAGATTCACCTTCAGCAAGCCACTGTTTTGATTGTTAATTTCGGTGTTTCTGGATGACCCCAGGTTTCATAGACGGTTACATTAAATGGCTGTCAATTCAAAATAAATCAATGGATCAGTGTCAATTTTTTTGGCGCTGTTACCAGATGGCAGGACATAATATTAACTTCAACTTTCTTTAGCCTTGCCATCTGTTGTTAAATACGAGTACTTTTTGAATCTCCATCGTACGTTTGAAAGACAGCTGGAAAACCTCACTGTATTGACATGTTAGTATAAATTAAGAGAGATGGCAATTTCTTCTTTTTTTAAAAAAAGAAAAATCATCTAAACACATTGCTTTGAGTTTTCAATTAAGTAGAGAGTGTTACATTTCGACAGCTCTATAAACGTTACAATTCAAGTTTGGCAGATAAAAATAAAACACTGGTATGAGAAAAATATTCGTGTAAGTTTCAGTCATTCATGTCTAAATCAATATAACTCAGTCATTTTCGCATCAATCACAGCCACAGTCAGGAACCCCACACCCCCCCCCCCCCAATGTTTCAGTTTGAAGCGATTGAATTCTTCATGCTTCAGTTCAAACTGGATCCAAAATATTTCGACATTCTTTTAACAAAAATACCCCAAGCATTCTAATTTCGTTTAAGCAGCACAAGATTCTTCTTGAGCAGCTGGTACCAAATCCGATTCCTCCTCTCCGTCTTTGCAGCGTCCTATTTTTGGTACGTAGCCGTACTTTTTGTCTTTGTCCCACTCACTATCGGTCTCCA
The DNA here is from genome assembly GCA_019974015.1 of Nephila pilipes. Classification (NCBI taxonomy): domain Eukaryota; kingdom Metazoa; phylum Arthropoda; class Arachnida; order Araneae; family Nephilidae; genus Nephila; species Nephila pilipes. Next base: position 17,227 of record BMAW01012950.1, read on the forward strand.
GGAGACGACGGACGGCTTCGGTGTTATCGGAGGGAGGCAGCGTGCCACCGTACTCTTCGGGAAGCACCGAGGCGTGGATGTATTTATGCAGATCTTTCATATCACTTCCGATTACAACAACCTGTCAAAGGAAATGATTTTTAACAAAAGAATAAGATGACACAAAATTTAAAATGAAATATCGAAAATCTTTATATTACTCTATATTAATTATATGAATTTTCTAATTATATATGTATATAAATGTCATAGATCCAGCTACATCCAGCTATGAGTGTTCCTTTATCATCTTTGTAAGGACTGGGAGAGTAATCGATCTAACTACGGATTACGAGTCAAAACTTTGTACTAACTCCTAATCCAAAATCAATATGCGTTCATTTATTTTTTTCAATTTATTACTAATTACTCTTGTGGATCTGCTGGAGATGCGGATCACTATGTATCCCTTTGTTAATATACTAAAGAATTTCATCTATTGGAGCCAATAGATAATTGTAAAGTAGAATGGCTACATATTTTAACGAAACATTCAGTTATTTTGCTTAAATTAATAAATTGTATTAAAATAGCTTATAAAATTGTAGATAAAATTAAATAATATTTTACTAGCCCCTTTTACAAAACTAAAATTCTTGTACCATAGTTTGTTATATAAACCACACAATTTAAACTTTACTGTATATATACATACATGTATGTTTTATTTTTTTAAGTCCAAAATTTTAATGTTTTAAAATTCTTCTGCACCTAAGTGATCTATATTTATTTTATCTAAAAAACTGCCTTTTTTGTACTTTCACACATCTTTTCTAGTCATTTATATTTCTGCTATATCAAAATCTAGAACAAAAACTGGAATATGCAATTGAATATTATTTATAAAGAATCCTTGTGTGTGGAGGTTTAATAAAGTTTTTAAGAGTCAATTTCCTCTTTAGGAAATTTGTTACGATTACTTGCATTTTATGTATTATATGTCATTTTATTTGTCTGGATGTTATTTAAAAATTTACCTCTTGCTTGGGATCTTCAAGATTTTATCACTTCGTTAAATTTCTGTTATTGTGAAAATAGTTTCTATTTGTGAAAATAGTTTCTATTTGTGACTTAATTGTTACAGATCGGCAAGCTGCTCCCCACGGCCTTCTCCTGGCCTTGGGGGGGGGGAAGGTTCCTGGAGAGACGCACTACCAGCTCTGAATCCGTATGGAGAGCTCGTCTCTCTTGGGCTTGTTGAATGGATCTGCTAGCCAGACTTCCAGACTTAACTCTATAGAGCACACTTTGAATGCACATGGAATGATAATTGCAATTCGCCTACTCTCTCTTAGAACCCTCCAGAATATTAAAACAGTGTTGCTAAGGGATGGGATCGACTATCACGAGGACTCATAAAATGACTTATTCCCAACACGAAATTTGTGAAATTTGTGTAATTCTAAGAGAGGACCATGCTACCAATTTTTCGTAACATCTTGTTCGTAATTTCATTAAAATTTGTCCATTTCTTCTAGAGATAATCAACCAAAAGAGAAAATAGGAAGAACTTCAGTGTAAAATCATAACATTCATAATAAATCAAAAACATAAATCATCTTAAATCTACACATTCTGGTAAAAAAATAAAATATCCTTCCGTGGTTTCAATGTCGCTTATCTCTAACATCCAACTTATTTGTATATTTGACCCAGTTATAAATATTTATGTAAAATGCGGATATTAAATACCTTAAAGTATTAAAATCTGTATATCTTTCTGCTTTTGTAATAAGGGAATTTAAATTTTTTTTAAATCTGCGTATAATTAATATATGTAATCAGTAATTGGACTTAAATGGTTCGCGCTAGTCCGGCAGAGCCGTTCTTAAATTTTAATTGAATTACGAGGGGTGTCCAGAAGGCAAAAGTATTGAACCTCTAACGTTCAAAGATAATTATTTTCATTTAAGTTTGACTGTATTGCGTCTAAGATCAAACTCATGGGGGTGGAACACGTCCTCACTTGTCGAAATTCTCGCCGTTCGTAGTTGAAATGAGCAACTGGATTCCGAACCCCGCCAACTACGAGCAGAGATGCCTTATCCGTTTTTTTAATGAAATGAAAGCAGTTTATGGGATGATATCATGAACTGTACTAATGTATACAAGTGTTATCATGAGTGTAAAGTTTGCAGAAAAATTTAATCCAGCTGTTTCGACCCGCAAAATCAGGGTCTCTGTCTTTTGGGACCATGGAGAAATTCTCCCCATTCTACTTTTGCGTAAGGGGAAGCAGTAGTACATAGAAATTATAAGAAATCACGAAGCGCAAAACAGAACAAAAGAAGGGGAACATGTACGAAGAAAGTATGTTTGATGCATGACAATCATCATCTCTACACAGCTAACATTATAAAGCAATTCTTGGACTCGTTCGGTTAGAACATCATTAAAACTCCTTCTCACGGCCCTGATTTAGTGCCATCCGATTTTCATCTTTTCACTTTTCTAAAGTCATTTATGAGTGAAAAAGGGTTTTAGACTGCTTAAAAAGTACAGAATGTCATCAACAATATACCAAATAAGAGGTGTAATAATTTTTGACTCAGGTACATGTAAGTGCAACCTTCGGCTTAAAAAAGGCACCGTGAAGAAAGGCGTCTTCTTCGGAATAGTGTTTGATGTACATATTTTAATTCGTAAATTTTTCAAAAATGCATTACCATTTCTGATTTTTAAGAAATTGAGTATTCTTACTGTCTGGTCTGCCATTGTAGTTGAGCCGCATGCGTTATAATCACATATATACTCTTAACGTACGGTACTCTTTGACGGACTACATTTGTAATACTTAAAATTGTCACTAGTTTAGCAAATCTGGTGCTATATTACTTGAATCCTACCACTGTATTTAATGCAGATGTGAAATGCATGGAAATAAAATATATGAACTTAAAAGGCCACGTACTTTTGTTCATTTAACCTTAACTCGTTTTATTTTAAAAGATATGAAAATGATATTACTGTCGTTTTCCTTTAAATAAATGCGTTATAAATAATTGTATTCTATAAATATGAATAGAAACGCATATTTTTAATTACGCTATATTCCTATAAATAATTATATTGTCTTCTAAGAAAACAGTAAACAACTAAAAACTAAACCGCTTTTGAAAACCTTTTGAATACCTCAAAAGTATTTCAAAAATACTTTTCTAATCTCAGAAACGGAATGAAATCACACAAAAATTAAGTACATCAGGTGGAACATTATTTTATAAAGCATTTATCACTGTAAGTCTGTTTTAAATTTATATATGTGTGGTAAATTAGTGATAAATAAAGTCACTTACCCTTTTTCTGTATTTTTCTCTAATTAAAGGCTTGAACAATTTCCACACAACATCTGCTAATGGAGGACAGTTCACACAATAAGCCACTTTGAAACGACCAGGAAAGCAGTCCTGAAAAGTATTAATTAATAAGTAAGCTAAAATCACTTAATTTGTGCAGTATACATGCAAGTCCATTTGAAATCCGGTGTCAATAACACTTACATATACATATATATATTAGGTTAGAAGAAGAGATATGTATATATATACATATACATAGTTATTACATATATATATTATTATTAAGCATATATATACATATATATTATATATATATATATATATCGACATGGACTGTAGACAAACATACTGGGCTCGTGAACATATAGTTTGAACCCTAGATGACTGGAAAAACATTTCTTGAGCATATGAGTAACCAATTCCAGTTGCTAAGTGTTGATGGTAGGGTTCGAGTGTGGAACAGATTCCACAAGGCCATGGACCTAAGTTATCAATAAGGCATTGGGCTGGTGGTGGCTCTGTAATAGAGTAGGCTGTTTTTACATGATGTGGACTAGGTTCTCTGGTTAAATGTAATCAATATTTGACTGAAAATGGTTTTGTCCAGCTACTTGGATACCATTTAATAATGCAGTTGTATGCAGTAGTTTACCGGCATGCTTTCTTAGCTCTTCTAAGACTACAAGTATTAAACATCGTCAATGCTCGAGATGCCGAAGCTTGTGCTAAGCTCATTTGCGGAAAAAGTCATAAGAATGGAGTATTAAACACTTTTGATGCAAATCATGTGTTAAAAACTACAGCGAGAAACAAATACTCGATAAGTATACAGTATGTGTGTTCTTTTTTCCCCTGAAAAAAAAGGTATTTATTTGATGTAATACAAACTTTTACTTTTAAAAAATGTTGCATTTGTTTTATATATTGTTTGAAATAACTTATTGAACTTTTTATGATGATATTTGCGTTAAAAATCAAAGATTTACCCTCGATTTCTTATTGAGGTCAAAATGATTGGAAATGGCAGTTCTAGGTAGTTAAAATACTGGCCTTTCTAGTGTTAAAATGAATAGAGCATTTTCTGCAATAAAATTTTAAAATTTTTTCCTGTTGTCTAATATAGTATGTTTCATAATTCTGTACATGGAATAAGGATTTAAATGAACAGTGATTTTTTAAAAAATTCACAAGTTAATATACTTGATTTTTTTATTGATTTTCGTATTGCTTGACAGAAAAAATTTGGAAAACTGTAAATCACATTAGCACATAAAACCCATACACAAAAATTTTGAAAATGCTTCTCAAAAACTGAGAAAAAAATTGTTTAAAAATATGAAAATTTGTAAATGTAGTAGAAATTTAAAACAATGAAATGTTTTGAAAAAAGTTTAATTTTCTAAAATAATTGTTTATTTTAATAATGATATTTTTTCCCGAAATTTGGATTTTATGTACGTTGAAATACGATGAATATAAAAATTTTCTTATAAATATCTAATAAAAAAATACCCATAGGTTGTTGTGTTCCCCTGAAATGTCATTAACAGAATCACGTTGCAAAAATTGTGACCGAGATTTCTATTTCACATCCCGCATTTGCCATGTGCTGAAATCCGTGACAAACGAATTTTAGTTATTTATCTAATTTCTACCTTCTCTTGTAGCAAAACATTAAGTATACCAATCAATAGCTTTTCAAACAATGGGAAGCAAAAAGAAAATAAATGAATTCAATTGGAAATAGATTAGTATAATTCTCCTGCTTAGCATATAATTTCTATGAAGATTTAAACCTCAGATTGTATCTTCTCGGGCTTCTGGTATGTGTTTTAGCAAGCCTTTAAGACTATTCTTAATATTCATGTTCCGGATGTCTCATGTTATAGTTGAACGTTATCCTCTTCGCTTTAAGTGCTATTCAAATGCTAATTCTGTTCGAAAGAGAAAAATAAACAATAATTATGTTAAATCATCTTCAATGTGTGTCTTTTGATGAAATTTCAAGAAAGACACGGTTTGAGATTCGCTTAAAAACGTGACAATCATCATGCAGGATAAATATTTGTTTCGGTGAATAAATAATTATTTATTGTGTATCCAAGTGTAACACGTTAGTTACAATAACCATGATTGTTCATAACTGCTCATAATATTTCAGAGAGTTAGAACTTATAATATTTTTATATTTATAACATTATTACAAGTTTTGAGACACACATACACACACATACATACATACATACATATATATATATATATAACTTGCAAATAATGCTTGTGGAATTCTAAATATCTTTGATATTTTGTTTTATATTTACAAGAGACTTTGTAATTAAAAGTGCTGTAGGGCGACTGCCATTTTGAAAAATAATCGTAAACTTAGATACGAATATAATTGTATGTTAGAATAATAATATTTAACTTAACATTTAAAATATTTTGGGTATTTTTAAAACTATAATAAATTTTAAAATATTGGGGTACAATTATAATATCATTCTTAAACAAGTTTTCTTCTTTTTTCGAATGCAATTTAATGAAATATTTTGTAATTAAGTTCAATTGATTTTGGTGTTAACATTTTTGTTATAAAGAATTTGTTGAGTGACCTGGTTTGGATACTCATAAAACATGTACATAAGTATTTGTTCAATGTAAGATACATAATTTTAAATTACTTTATTTCCATTTTCGTCTATTTCGTCTTGTTTTATACAATTTGAAAACAGTAAAATAAGTAAATATATAATATAATACATAAGTATATATATATATATATATATATATATATATATATATATATATATATATATATATATATAATACATAAATACATAATATAAATTACATATTACTGATTCAATCTATTGATTAAAAAAACAAGACCAAAATGAATAAGATGCAATTACATTTAACATTCATGTTTGCGATTGAACTGCGAGAATTATATAAATATATTTCTCAGGAATTATATATATATTTTGAATTATCTTTTTTTGTTCCTAGTAAAACATTCAATTTCTGTCCATTATCAGTGTGCATCAGTGGCGTGTACAGAGTTTTCTTGTGATGGTGGAAAGGTCAAATTTGACTCATGAATCTATATTTCGCATTTCAAACAATACAATATAAGAAATAATATTTAAATTGTAAGGAGTTATAGGCTAGGTTCCGGACCCTATTAACCTGCTGGTGTACACTACTTATATACGTATTTTATATTCAAAATAGTTTCACTAAGCTGAAACTTCTTACTTAAGTCGCTATTGCTTGCATAAGTGTATTTCATAGTACTTAATCCATAGTATACTACGAATAACTTGTACAAATTAATGCATCAATTCTATACGAGGAAAAAAACATACTTTTTCCGAAGAATTTTAACTTGCTTATACATGCCTAAACGCCTCGTTTTATCAAAAGTAAATATTTTAATAATAGAGTCTTTCATTACCTTTACTTTAAATTCAATCTCAGTTAAGAGCTATATTATAGACTACTAGACACTAGAGAAAATTTCTAAGTATTCGATCATCAATTTATTGAAATATGCATTGAATTCAATTGGGTATAAGTCAACGAATGGAATAAGTGGTTATTTCAGCTTTTTTTTTTATTTTTTTTTTTTTTTTTTGGCTGGTAAAATTTTCCTAAAAAACAGCATTAAGATTATTAGCGACAAAACCATTTAATTTTAAGTAACGGTTAGATGATGAGATCGATAAGTTGATGCGTTAATCCTCTAACTTCTGGAACATACCGGTACCCGTGTGATTTTGGCTTCGATTTCGTAAGCGGCGATGTGTCATGTGCTCGAGTCCTGAGTGTATTAAAGACCCATTGTACATCTAGGGTGATGTACTATGAATCTGTCTGGATTCAAAGGTCTCAAGCAAGAGAGGGGTGGAAGTTTGCAGAATGGAGAGTTAGCTCAGATGCCATCAGAATCACTGGACCGGGGTTCAAAATTTGTAGGTTTATTGCCAATAGCTCCCTGTTTCTGACCTAAATCTATTTTGCTTTCAAGTGCGACGATGATAAAGTATAAAATCAATCAAAGTCCTAGCGTTGGCGGGAGATGAAAAATCGGAGAGTGTTATGCTAGTTCAAGTGTCCTTTGTAACTTGACAGTGATTTAAAATTACAAGGTCCTTCGCCAATAGCCCTCGTGTTGCTTTTAAGTGAGAAGTTAATTACCAATCATTCACGGAATGAATTTGAAGACTCCGTTGAATTTAATGTACAGCAGTCTTATTGAATCAGAAGTCGGTCTTTGATAGAAACGAAACTCAAACTTCTCTACAGCCCTAAATGAAATGCTGCACGTGTGGTGTGTAGAAATGTAGTTCAGATCCGTACCTGCATAAGCGAGCTCAGCATCCACATCAAGCGAGGAGTGCAGGAGTTTGAAAAGTGCTGGAAAGAATAATCTTTGAAATCCCAAATTCCGACGTATCCGTTGATCTGTGTCACGGGATTGCTGAGAACCCAATGACTCAGCACGTTGCCGGCGCCCACGAATTCCTTGAAACTAAATGTCTCTGGACACCAGTGACCTTTAGGGGGTATTATTCACAATTAAAAATAAAATTCAAAAGGAAAATTTCCATATTAAACTGAGGTAATTTAGGAAGCAAACTCACCTATCTTCATGACAAAAATTGCCCTTCCTTGGGCATCTCTGTGGGCCAGGTAGTTAAATATGTTGCACCTCAGGATGGACTCGATGTCCTTTGGACGACGGAAGAGTCTGGGATGCTTGGCTCGGTACCTGAAATAACCATTGCCTCATGACATTGGATTTGAATTTCAAATTTTTTAAAAAAAAAAATTGGAAGAAAGAATCTTTTTAGTCCTTTCTTATTTCAAAGTAATGTGGAATTTTATTACAATTCCATTATTTTGAAAGGTGCAATTTGTTAATTGAGAACTTTTATTACTACATAGTATGAAAAATGAAAACAGGAATGTATTATATTCCTTTTCAGTTTTGAGTTGAAATCTTTTTTAATCTGAAAAATATAAGGTGTTACGGTATTTAGCTCTTAATAATAAATTTTAAATCTCCTAGTTGAATTACATGTGAATTTTTTTTTACCTCAATTTATAAAAAAGGTGGATGAAAGTACATATATATTCATTAGTAATTATGTTTAAAATATTTTAAGGTTGATGATGACTGATGTAAAGTTGAGATTTTTAACACTAAGTTTCATGACAATTAGAATCTCCAGTTCATTCAATAGTATCAATTCTTAGTTAATAATTAGTTGGTTTGATTAAACATCGTACTGGTAACTATACTGATCACGGAATTCATAGTTTTGAATCAAGGTCAGTTGACGAGGACGATATCCTTTTTAATTTACATACTATGATACGATTTTGAAGACAAGTTCCATTAAATATACAGTAATTCACATTATTCCACACTGCGGGTCTTTAGTGCATTCGGGACTCGAGCTGGAGACTTGATTTAAACATTGGCAGCCATAAGGTTTCACAACTACGACCAACCGGCTACAGCGACCTTCAGTTATTAACACGATCACGTAAATTGAGTTTACTTGCCGGATACGAACTAACTTGTTTTTTTTTTTATCATCTTACCCAAATAGCTGAGTACGATTATTTCCAAAGCAAATCAATGTTATGTTTAGGTGTTTGACCTATGAAGCTCTGCATTATGAAGATTAAAACGGACCTAAGTGAAGCTCCATTCGCTGCACTTTGAAATTATAAGCAGTCAGATCCCGTCAACACGCAGCTCTGTAACACTCAAATCTATTTTACACTCAGTTTTACTATGACTTCCTCGACAAACAATCGCTTATGATTCACCTAGATATTCCGGTGTCATAATTCTTATATTTCATTCTATAAAACTGAGAATAATATTATTAGACATTATTTTCAGGTTCTCGCAGTCATTGAGATTAGCCGTATGTTCAACCATTGTGTTTTGATCAAATTTTAAGATTTATAAGAAAATTTCTTGATTAAGGGATTTCCGTAATAATTTAAAATAATGAGATATTAATTTAAAATCCCAAGAGTATGTAAAGGGTGTATTCTTAAACAAAAAGCTAATAAACGTAAACAAAGAGAATGGAAGAAAACTTCGATATAAAGACAAGTAAAAATTGCCAAAAAACTTGTTCTACCTATGTGGATGGTTAAAAAATGAGAATACACTTTGGCAATTTGTTGAGAACGTTGATAATGTTAAAGAAATGACCAATAAAGGGCTAGAATATTGAAGACAAATATATGTTTGATTTTTTTTGTTGATAAAAGAAATTATGGTGTGTCTATGTCTAGATCAGTGCTACACGCCCAAGCAATGAGATTTAGTGGAGCTTTAAATTGCCCAGAAAACTTTAAATAATCTAACTGCTGGTTAAACAGATGGAAACGACAAAATAGTGACAGGCAGTGTACTATTTTGTATAACCATCGTTTGACTTACATATTATAAAATTAGCAAACATAGCTATATATTTATTTTCTCAACTTAACCACTTATTAGGTAATTCATCGTAAATAGTCATTGAGCAGAAAACTCATATCGATGTCGAAACTTATACAATCACTAAATTTTTACAACGTTTTTCAGGAGTTAAACGGATATGTGTGTGTGTGTGTGTGTGTGTGTGAGTGTGTGTGTCATCAAATTTTCGATCGTTAATTTAACCAACTTCCCATCAAGCTAGAGCTTTGAAATTTTGGGAATCGTTCGTACTCGCCTAACAATGCAATATTTAGACGTTTGCGACAAGTTTTAACTAATATTTCAATAATATTAATAAGTCAAAATATTCTTTCCTCTAGGCGCTTTTAGGATTGAGGAAAAAAAAATTTTCCCCCTCTGAGAACACCGGGCACTCCCCACACCACATGACGCCTCGTAAAACTATTGCACTCACAAAGGGGAGATACTATCTCCCTTTACTATGTCCGAGATAGTAAGGGTTGCTGACTTTTAGTCAATAATCATGAGCAAGAAAGAAAGTTTCCAATATTTGGCACCATGTCTTATCACAATAATTTTTTCTGAATTCTGGTTCCCATTTTTTTTTAATAGAATGGCTTACAAACTTTCAAATGCATGTTTTGATTTTATGAGTATTATGAATTTTTTAATACGCTCAAAAATGTCTCTTTTTTAAGTAAATTTTAAAGTTAAAAATAGCCAACAGTTTTAACTAATATTTCAATAATTTTCTTTAATAAACTTTGCCACCATATAAAAACGTTGGTTTTTATATCGAATTTTACAACGTTTTTCTGAATTTCACTTGGTGTGTGTGTGTGAGTGTGTGTGTGTGTCATCAAATTTTCGATTGTTAATTTAACCAACTTCCCATCCAGCTAGAGCTTTGAAATTTTGGGAATCGTTCGTACTCGCCTAACAATGCAATATTTAGACGTTTGCGACAAGTTTTAACTAATATTTCAATAATTTTAATAAGTCAAAATATTCTTTCCTCTAGGCGCTTTTAGGATTGAGGAAAAAAAAATTTTCCCCTCTGGGAACACCGGGCACTCCCCACACCACATGACGCCTCGTAAAACTATTGTACTCACAAAGGGGAAATACTATCTCCCTTTACTATCTCCGAGATAGTAAGGGTTGCCGACTTTTAGTCAATAATCATGAGCAAGAAAGAAAGTTTCCAATATTTGGCACCATGTCTTATCACAATAATTTTTTCTGAATTCTGGTTCCCATTTTTTTTTTAATAGAATGGCTTACAAACTTTCAAATGCATGTTTTGATTTTATGAGTATTATGAATTTTTTAATACGCTCACAAATGTCTCTTTTTTAAGTAAATTTTAAAGTTAAAAATAACCAACAGTTTTAACTAATATTTCAATAATTTTCTTTAATAAACTTTGCCACCATATAAAAACGTTGTTTTTAAAAACGTTGGTTTTTATATCGAATTATTATATATTAATACTGTAACTATTACGATTCACTTAACCCGATGCTTAGTAATCATAGACGCAGACTACTGCATGTTAGTGGAGTCAGATTATATAACTGTACTCGTTTCCTTGGAGCCTATTTGATTTCATCGCAGACTTTTATACAGCTTAATTTGCTTTTTCTTAAGTGATATAAATTATGTTATTATATTTATTTATGATACTATTTGTAACTGCAAATGATTAGCACTCCGAAACAAATATATTCACGATATAATATTTCGAAGAACACAACAAATAAAAGATTTTTACTATATTATGCTGAAATTTGAATAAGTTTAATGAAACAACATTATTTGAGATAAATTTTCTAAGACTTTTCAATGCAAAGTGTGTGTTTCGCCCATATCGGGAAAAAATACCGTGTTACGTGCCTTATCTTTTGCCCCTCATATCTTTTTCAGATAAGTGCGGACAGCCCTAGTGATCTTCAAATTTCTTATGGGGATTACTGTCTTTGGTAAATACGCGTGAAGCACCCCCGGAATACCCTAACAATCTTTTTCTACTTTCAATCCTTCTTCTTGTCAAACAATTTTTATCTCCCCCACCCCCTTTTTTTTCAAACGTCTGGATCACAGTTATAGCTTGTTTGGCGCAGCATAGCCATATCTTGCTCTTGCGCTTTTAAACTCCACCATCGCACACTCTCGCCTCATCTTCCGTTCAGTACAAACTCTGTATCACCCCGATGTTATTACTTCTTTCTCCTTCTATTATTAAGCCTATTTAGAGAATCTCAAGATTGCTCAGTCAAATGAAAATAAAGTCCCTTACAGAGTGAAATCCATTTAGTTATTCAAATCCATTTATTTTCTTCTGTATTTAATCCTCGACTTACTTTATTTGTGGTAAGTAATCTCTACATATATATATATATATATATATATAACTTATAAGCCTCACTATCCTCCTATAGGGTTTGAAGCCTTAGACAAAGAAACGTTGAGGGTTCGAGGCATTTACCGTGGATTCATCTGCAGTTACTCCAATTGCTCTTCACTCAACGCAGACCTAATACAGATGTGACACTTAATAATTTCGGCTCGCTATCTTTATAACCCACTAAACTGCCAACCTCAATATTGAATTATTCGCTACTTATGTGTACGTCTCTTCGATTCTATTCATCACAATTATTTAATTCTAATCAACATAAGTCACGTTTCATTCATTGGTAAGTATTTCAATTCAAACAAATTTATTTACAGTCCCTCAAAGTGTTAGTTGAAAGCGGAAACGAGAAAGAACCCTTATCAAAATTCGACATGACTTTGTACGGATTGAACCTTCTCCATAGAAATGTTTCCAAAAAATGGAAACTGTCCCGGTTTATTTTTTTCCCCTTAAAAACTGTTGAAAGCTCTACGGGTACCTAGGCGGCGTAACCGCCTTTCATCCCGTGTCTTGCTGGTATCTGTGTGACGACAGGAGTTGTTGGAGATTTGCTGGATTGGTTGCTTTTACTTGATTGGTTGTGAAGGTGTGCAGGAGGAGTGGGTGGGGAACCAATGGGAGGCTTGCTTCTGCTTCTGCTGGAGTTAGTATTGATAATATAGTAGAAGTTGGAGGGGGGTGAGAGTGCTATATGCTATTGGCTGTCCTGGAGTATGGCTAAAGTTAGATAAGAGAGGGAGGTGGAAAGGGCATGCTCGGTAAAAGGGTTTTGAAAAATTTTAGATAATCTAGATATGATGAAGAGTAAAATTATAGTTAAAGCTAATATGTTAATGCAATTAATTATGGGGGTTCGTAGGAGTCAAGAAGAATGATTCTTGGCCTCTTTGTTTTATTATTGGGATGGTAAATTTCTAGGTTTTTCGTATTTATATTACTGTTATTTTGAAGGGTTGTAAAAAAGTTTTTTGAGATGGTTTGAATGTGTTTACGGAAGGTATTTATTTTTAGAGCTTTGCGGATATCTGAATTTTTCATGTACCATCTTGCTTTAGCTATCATTTTGAGGGTTGTATTTTGGATAGTTTCGAGAATTTTAATGTTACTTTTGCCAGAGAAACCCCAAACTGGGCATGCATAGGTTATAAATGGGCGCATAACGGAGGTGTAGAGAAGTCTTTTATTTTCTAAAGTCATTTCAGAATTTCATTCCGTAACTTAACTAGAAAGTTTTCTAGTTAAGTTACGGAATTTTTCGCGCAAGTGTAGTAGGTGTTGTCGGAAAGTGAGTTTTTATTAATCGGAAATGATACATAGGTATTTTGTAGACTCAGACCAGGGAATTTGAGTGTCGTAGAGTGTGGGTGGTGGCGGGAGGGTTCTCTTTCTTGTGAAAATAACAGCTGCAGATTTTTCAACATTTATTTTGATTTTCTATGTGTTGAAGTATTTTTCAAGATGCTTGAGGTGGAGGTTAAGTGCTTTAGTAACTGTTTTTGGATTTTTGTACTTTGCAAGCACAGCAAAGCTTTACAAGACAGATATTGCGAATGTATATTTATAGTTCTTTTCCGGAGAGTAGTCTGCTTTTCGCTATTCTGCTTCTTTTTCCATATCGGAAAGATTATAAATTACCTGATATTCAGCGACTCGTGTAAGACCGATGAAAGATAAAGTATCGCACGTGCAGGAATATTTGCTTGAATGCGCGATGCAGGAGAGTATGTGTTGTTTATTCTATCCTTACACAAACACGAATATGAATTTATTCATTGTTGAAAGTAATTTGCTATATGTTTATATTTAAATAATAGAACAACAAAAAATACATGCAAACCTGTTCTTGTGCGGGAGATAGGGTTGCATAAAAACATTCTGAAACTTCATTTTTTGGTATAAAATTTAATGTTCGCAACAAATTAATAAATATGGGATAAATAAAGACCCTATTAAAACGGTTTGTAAAGAAAATATAACTTAAGACCTCACGAAGCAGCTAGAGATTGGTTTTCCAAATAAGGCAAAATTTAATTTAAAGGAACATTTTTAAATGTTTCATTTACTTATGGATTAACTAATACATATACGAAAATTTCAAAATATACATATAAAAATTATTCTTCATAGTCTAGAACGATGTTTTCTCGATATTTTCTCCAAAGTCATTTTCTTGAAGATGTTACCTCAAACTTGGCAAGACTATTCCTACTATTCCTCCGTTTGTATCTTCAGATCCATTCTTTATTGTTAATTAACTTCCAACATCAATATAAAGTTCTTCGCTGATTATAAATGCAATTCATCAAATCTATTGACTACACCTCACAAGTTAATCAACGTAAATCACTTTTCATCCGTTAGGAGAGATATTCAATTCAACCAAATTCAGTTAAAGTTTCCAAAGCATTAGTTAGAGAAGAGCACACGATAGAGGCAACGCTGTAGTGTAATAAAATTGGTGAAGCAATATGAGCACATTTTTTTGTAATCTGATTATGTAACATCTGGTAGGCCATCAGATACTTTCTTTCGTTAATTATTTTTTTATTACATTTTAATCACATTATGCTCTTTGGACGACTTTTTTTATGTACTTTATTGAAAGTTTCAAAAGAAGGAGCGTATAAACAGGTTTGACTGAAATTAAAGAGCATGAAAAGGCAAATGTCTTGTGGGCTCATGTGTGAATGGGCTCGTGATGTCATCTATGGCAGCGAACGTGTTTTCAAGATGTATGACAGTTTCTCAGTCATAATTTATGTACTCAAAAATATATATCCATTTCAATAATCGTAAAATATCTAAAATTTAAATGATAGTAGTGAATCCATGTTAAAAAATGTAAGTTTTTTTTTTAAAAAAAAAAAAAGAACTTAAAGCCTACCGTAAAATTTTGAAAAATCGCATTTTCGCTTCCAAAGTAACGGAATTTAAAACTGACGCAAAGGCTTGAAATTAATATTGAAACCATACTTTTATCATTGAAAACTTTAATGTAATTAGTTGTAAGTATGTTAGATATTTAAATGAGAGGCAAATTAAGAATTTAAATTTGCCATTCGAAGAAATTTTTAAGGAAATGAGTATTCAGTAGAAATATATATATTATATACAATAAATAATTTAAAAAAACAAACAAAAATAATGAGATTTTGCTATGCAAACAAAAAATAATGAGAGCATAGTTTTTGCGATCGAAAGAAAAACAAACCAAGCTTTAAATAGGGGAGGTTTAATTCGTAAAAAAAGCATATTTCTGAGATTGTTTTACAGCGGTTGTTCTTAGTTATGTATTACAGTTTATACACAAAAGATATTTCTTATGTAATATATAAATTTGAAAGTATGTTTGTTTGTCTGTCCTTGATACAAATCTACACAGTTTTAGTGAAAACTAATTCTTATGTTTACCATACGCTTTTCCTCCTTGTGTCATATTTGTCCGAGTGTTTCAATACGAATGCATAAGATTATTACACGTGGCGTTTACAAAAGAATATGCCAACTGTGAAGACGTTAGATCTTTTTGGACAAATTAAACTAAAAATAACACTGTGAAAAGTTTAGAAAATAATAAATGTTCAATGTGACCACCACCATAAGTATTAACGGTATCTAGTCGATCAAATAGCCAATTCCATTGCTGAATGAAATCTCCATCTTCTTTTGGTTGAGGAAAAAACCAAATCCGTTCCCCACCCAAGCAAGTAAGGCAAGTAACAATAGACTAAAGAAAAAGGAACGGGTGGAAAATTTTGTCTCGTGATGCGACACAAAACACCTTCGGTGAATCACATTCCACTTCCACGGTTGCTGTATCTCATGTGTGAACGTCGTTAAGTTGATTTTATAGTTGACATGAAACGTTGCTTCTTCGTCAAAGACAAACTTAGATATGAAGGCATTGTCTTTGTACCGCTTATAAAGAACAAACTTTCAAAAATCCTTTGTTTATCATTTTGGGTGAGACCGTGTACTAGCTGTAACTCTAACGCTTTGAAAATTAAAAGTTTTCTCAGAACTTTATCGTCTTATCTGTTCATGGATACTTATCAACACCTGTGCTGGATCGATAGAAGAAAAAGCATTGATTTTCTTTTCTTAATCAGTGACTCCAAGAAGCCCTGATTTAACTCCTCGGTATTTGAGGGGACGAGGAGGCTTAATAAAAACATAAAATATATTTTACGCCACTACTGGTGAATATTGTCGAACTGAAATCGTGAATAACTGCAATAGTTCAAGTTCTAATACTGAAAAAGTGTGGGATGAATTCTAATATCAACAAGATATTGTTCGTGTTTCTGGTGGTAGTCACACTCAACACTTGCAGTATTTTAAACCTTAAAGTGCTATTTTCAATTTAATTTATCAAAAAAGGTCTTAACTTCTTTAGTTTTATAACGGTATCTTTATAGCTTTTCAAAATTTGGATATTAGTCTTATATTTTACATTACTCTGGGCAATGTAAAATATCACGCTAATACAGAAACTTTTCATGAAAGATAATTTTTAACAAAAATTGCTTTTTATAGTTACTTTTTTACTTGAAATAAGCACATTGCCAAATTTCGTATAAAATGAATAAAATAAAAGAATATAGTATATGGTATATTACAATTATACTACAGTATTATTATAATTAAATTTGAGAAAGAACATATGATAATTAATACGACTTTTATTTTCTTTTCATAATTACATGTTTGAAATGACTTACAAATTTAGTCTTAAATAACATTTAACTGAATATTAACTATATTTTTTAATTAAAATGTTCCTTCCAGAAAATATTGGATCATAATTTCTTAAAATTTATGATTATAAATTATTTTTGCAATAATTTGAATTGCAAAGAATATTTAGTCGTATAATATTGCAAATTAGGAACACGAGAAGAATGGATTATTTTATTTAGTAAAATAAAATGAATGTAATTTTTTATTTATTGTATTTCATTAATTCCCTTTTTAATCCTTGAAATATTCATGGCAATATAATTCAGCATTCTTCTGCATATATAAAAACGGCATGAAAAATCTTGATCTACAAATAATTATATAATCGATCAAAATAAGATTTTCCCTTGATTTTCGCAGTCAGTTTGAAAGCTAGTTTAATTTATTGTTTGAAACAAAAAAAAATTCTACAACGAAATCTCTTCGAAGTACGATTCAAGAATAATTATAATAATATCCAGTAGTTATAATTATTTTATTGTTAGGATAATAATATTTTCGAGGAGTAGAGTGGCCCATGAGTTTGATTTGCAGTTGCTTGAAAAATACATTATCGGCATTTTCAAAATAAATTCTTCAATTTCTAAAAACTTAATTATTTTTGTTTTCTTTATTCTTTTTTGAAAGCTTTTTCAATAAATTCCATCAATTATTTTGGAAAGATTATTTTAAAGAAGATTTGATGAGAAAAGTCGAACTCTACATTAAAAATAACATAAATTTTCAATAAAGAAAGTAAATTCAAAACAGAAATGATTTCATCCTCTATTTCACTGTTTATAATTCGAATTCTCCGTAAAACTAACTTAAGGTAAAAGACTACATTTTGATAAATTTATTTATGTAATTGTTTCCATAATGTATGCCAAAAATTTACTTTTCATAAATATTTCTTCTATTAAACATAAATAATACTTTGCATAGAATAACTCATTATTCGAATTCTGTAAAATTAATTTCAAGTAATAAACAGCATTTTATTAAATCATTCAAGTAATTATTTCTATTATAGATATTGAAAATTACTATGCATATTTTTTACTCTTTCCATTACTGGTGCTAAAAATTACATAATATCTCTCCAGAATTTTGCAAATTATTAATTCTCATATATTACGGGAATTTTGGATTCTTGAATTGAAGCTCAGTTATAAAGAATCTTTTCTGACCAGTTATCTGTACATATTACATGAAGGAAGCAGATCAGAATCTGTTCACTTTCTTTAGCATTTTTTTATTCGGTACTAAAAGTTTAATAATCGAAGATCTACAATTGCTCTAAGCTCATTTAATATTTAAAATTGCTGCTTCAAAGTTTCTGAAATGACATTGAAATTTTTTATTTCTTATCACATCGTTGCACATTCTTTCCTTACACTGCAATGCAATGAAAGCATTTCCAGCTATCAAATTTTCGAATATGCATCAGTTATTAAGTAATAAATTAAACATTTAAATTTATATAATGAGTCTAATATACATTTTTAAACGAGATAAAACATATTTAGGAACAATTTAGTTACATCTGAAAGTGTAATCATTATTTTCTTATTGCATACGTTGGATACGAATTGACATACTCATATGGAAATTCAACAGCAATAATTTTTAAAAAAATTAACTATTTATTTAAAAGAATAAAAATCTGTTAAGGACCAGGAAAAAATTATATTTCATTTCGTAAGTTTAAAGAATATACTCTTAATGTAATGTACTTCTACGTAAAGATATCAGTGTATTTTCTTTGATGTGTTATCAACAAAAATGCACTGTTTAATATGGAATTTTCCCACCGCAACTTCTTTGCGTTTTTATTTAAAATTGGGTTTTTCATATATAATATTTAAGATTTTATCCCCGTGGTATTTTACATTTATTTTATCTATCATTCTGAAATCTCTCGTCCATTAGTCATTTTGATTTCATGAACACAATGTTAATCTTATGAAATTTCTACTTTCCTCCTCAAACCTATTGCATGTATTTGAAAGCAGTCAATCGTTTTCTCAGCACTTTCTATATCTTCTATCAGTTCGTGAATACTTAATTAACAAAATACCGCTGTGCTAGATTGACCACAAAGAAAATCATGATCTTTCTCTTAATCATAGCCCCAAGAATCCCTGATTTCACCTTCTGAGATATTTATCTTTTGGACTACATGAAAGATATTAATTTCGCCATTATTTGAACGTTAAAACGTGAACTCTGGTTATTCAAATTGCAACACCAAGCATGATGAAAAAAATGTTGCATGAGCTCTATTATCGACTGAATATTGCTTGTGTTCCTGGTGAAGATCACACTGAAAAGTTATTAATTCATAAACTTTATAGCATTATTTTGAATAAAATTTGTCCCAAAAGGTTGCAACTCCATTAATTTTGTAACAGTAGCTTCAATTTGGGATAGTCTTTTGCAAACAGTCTATGTAATGTAAAATATCACACTAAAATAGAATTGTTTCAACAAAGATAATAAAAAAGCTGCTTTTTATTCTTTTTTTTACTTGAAATAAGCACATTCCAAATTTCGTATAAATAAAAGGATATAGTATAGGATATACAATACAATTTGAAAAAGAGGCAAAATGATACGATTATTTTTTGTTATTCATAATTTAAGGTTTGGAATGACTTGCAAATTTTGTTTTTAAAAGAATAACAATACATTTTTTTTTCAATAATTAAAATGTCCCTTCCAGAAAATATTGGATCATAATTTCTTAAAACTTAAAATTACAAATAAATTTTACAATAATTCGAATTTTAAAAGATATTTGTAATATTACAAATTAGAAAAATGAGATAAATGGATTATTTTACGTAGTAAAATAAAAGGAATGTAATTTTTTATTTGATCCATTTTATTCACCCCACCCCTCCTTTTACTTATTAAATTATATATAGTAAGATAATTCAGAATTCTACGGCATGTATAAAAAGATCATATAAAACGCTTATTGACAAACAATCGTAAAATCCATTCCAAATAATACTTTACCATGCTTTTATCAGTCAGTTTCAAAACTAATTTATGAGACAAAAAATTCTATTTCTAACAAATTTCTTCGTCGAACGATTCAAGAAGAATTATAATAATCTTCAGTAATTAGAATTTTTTTCATTGTTAGAATAATAATCTTTTCAAGGAGCAGTATGATCAACATGTTTGATTTCCAGTTACAGGAAAAATATATTTTAGACGTTTTCAAAATAAAAACTTCAGTTCCCAAAAACTTAATAATTTTTGATTTATTTTTCCTCTTTTTTTGAAAGTTTCTTTTATAAATTTCATCGATTATTTTGAAATGATTATCAGAAAGACGGTCTGGTGAGAAAGGTTTATCTATACACTAAAAATAACGTAGCTTTTAATAAAGAAAGTCTGGATTTACACACACAAAACAGAAATAGTTTTAATTTATTTAATTATTAATTATTCGAGTTCTCCGTAAGATTAATTTTCAGCAAAAACTATATATATATATATATATATATATATATACAGTTTTCTAAATACTACATTTATATAGAGAATTATAGTTATAGATCTAAATACTACATTTTACTATGTAATTTACGTTATTGTTTCCATTATTTATATTGAGAGAATTGTTATTCATAGCTTTTTAAAACATACAGGAATATTACTTCTATAAAACGGAAACAATACTTTCCATTTAACTGCTCGTAGTTCAAATTCAGTAAAACTGAATAAAAAAGTAAAATATATTTTACTAATTTATTTATTTAATTTTTTTTCTATTATTAATTGCATAAATATTTCTTCTTCCATAAAGCAGAAATTATATTTTCTTTTTGAAGGCTTATTCTCTGCGAGCTCTGTAAAACTAAATTGAGCTAAAAAACTACGTTTTACTAAATAATTTATGTAATTCTTCCCATTATTGGTATTGAAAGTTACTACACGTCAATATATCTTCTGCATGTATAATATTTCTCCTGAATTTTGTAAATTATTAATTCTCATACATTATAATAATCTAGGAATCTTGAACAGAAAAACAGTTGTGGAAAAACGCTTTTCCTATCAGTCATCTCTGGACATATTACGTGAAGAAAATAGATAACAATCTTTTCATTTTCTTTTGCATTTTTATCCGGTACCGATAGTCTAATAGTCAAAGAACTACAATTGTTCTAAGCTCATTAGATATTTAAAATTGTTGCTTCAAAGTTTCTTAACATGGCATTGAGCCTTTTGATTTCCTATCACATCTTTCCTTACTCAGCAAAGCACTAAAAGCATTTTCAGCTATTATATTTTAAAATTTGCATTAGATATTAGGTAATAAATTATATATTCAAACTTATATACGCGACTCATTTACATTTTCAAATGCTACAAACCATCTTTAAGGGGTTCGAGTACTCAATTATTACCCGAGTATGTGAAAACATACTCGGTAATTTCACATTTCTGATATTTTTCATACCAATTTAACTTACAAATGAAGGCAAAGCAGAAATGTTTTACCATATAATATTCATGTATATTAACATTATTTTTCATATTTTCATGTATTTTCAAAAAAGCTTTGTAAAGTTATAAAGAAATATAAATTGGATGCTTTTTCAAAATTATGAAAATCGATATTTTACTTGAGCACAGATACTGATACTTTTTCTGATATTTTCTGATATTATTGACACTTTTTTATGTTAAAAGAATTTAGTCATAAGCAATCGCATGCAGAGAGAAAAACTCATCAACATTTTCCGACAACAAATTTTATCAATTTACAATATAGATTTAGCAATAACAAGCTCTTTACAGATTGTAGTTTTCTTTTCTTCCGTTTTCATCAACTTACTAAAGCAACTCCTTGTTCGTTTTAAACGAGAAAGGTATTTTCTGTCATTTCTATTTCTCCTCCGTCGTATATGTAAAAAATTTATTTATTCAAAGTTCAAAAACATGAAATTATTGATTTTGACTGAAAATACACTGAAATTTCAACACAAAATTAACTGATTTCGACACTGATGAACGAATTCAAAAACTAACTGCCCTGAGGATTAAAATGTGTTGATAATGGTAGTGACTCTACCTATCCAAAATCAAGCGGCAACCTAGCAAAAGAAGAGCCATTGTTCAATTTGTTTGGTCCCAGAAGAGTCATCTGCAGCTAGATTTTTGTGTTCTGTTAAAAAAGAAGTACATATGAAATTGCATGGTATTTTGTCGGGAGCGCAATATTATTTCGTGATAACCATTTTTTCGTGTAAAACATTGCCATGTCAAAGATTTATCACTGAACTTGTAAAATTCAGATTTGCAAAATACTTGTAATATATATTTATATACTCTAAACTATGTAGAACAAAACAAACCATGTTACGTGAAAAGACCTTAAATTGATGTAACTAAATTTATAATAAAAATTTTCTTGTAGAAATATTTAGATTAAGGCTCCCTTCTACCCGCCATTTTGATTTTGTGGACTTAATGTTAA
>BMAW01012950.1:44185-57728 GCA_019974015.1 Nephila pilipes
GTGGTATGCTTCGTTCAGTTGCATATTGCTATAATTCTGAAGAAACCTTCATTATTTTTGCTCTTTTGGATGCGCTTTGTGCATTCAAATAGTATAATAATAACATGACATGTATGAGTAATGCAGACATTCCATACGATTGAAAGCTCTCGTCTCCCGCATTTTTGATTTCGTGGACGTGATGGTAATTCCTACAGTTCGACTTTTAATTCTCCATCTTTACTATTTTTCTATCTTGGTACAATGAATGCATTGAAAAACACAGGAATATAATCTCGCATTTTTTCTAAGGTTTTAAAAATATTTTTATTCTTATTTTTAATGATTCGTTTTGGATTTCCGGTCTTTAAAGAATATATATCAAATGTTTTATGTCGAAGGAAAAATAATTCCATAGAAACATTCGTTACTTTTGCTCTTTTAGATACACTTTATTGCATAATTCAAATAGATCAACTTAAAGATGTGAGAATAAAGTAGAAATTCCTAGGTTTAACATTAAGTCCACAAAATCAAAATGGCGGGTAGAAGGGAGCCTTTAACGTGAACTTATTCTTGTACAAAACATTACAGGCGTTGGCAAATATCTTTCAAATTTCACATTTGTTTGTTTCATAATTATATTAACGAATTATATTCTGTTCGAAAATATTTTCGCCTCACATTTTCTTATAGAAAATACTCTAGTTCTTTTTTTTTTTTTTTTTTTCTTTTTTTTTTTTTCACGATTTTATTAATATTTTTTTTTATTTCGAAGGCAGATTTTTTGTTTCGTTTTGATGAATAAGTTAAGTTTATCTTTCACTGATAACGTAATTGCAGACATTGATGATACTCTGCGTACTGAATTTTCAGTATCTACAACATTCATGATGTCTGTTTCACCCTGGCTGAACGCACTATGCGTAACGTTTTTGTAGCATATATGCGTTCGATCATTAACAGGAATATTTTATCGTATTTTTAAAAAGCGCAGATCAGAGAATAAGTGCTAAAACGTGCATTATAATTATGTACATAATTTGGCGAATTACAGATGAAAGCAATGTTTAATTATCATTAATTATTTGAGGCAAAAATCCCCAATTAAGCGATAAATTAACGAACCGGTTAAATCGGATTGAAATCCCTAATTAGTATTATAGTAGTGTGCTGAAGACTGAAAATTTTTGCCGTGAAAATTGCTACTAAACATAAAATACTTTTTTTTTAAAGTATTTCCAAAGTGTTTTCATCACTCACTCGCTAAAAGCTCTCTGACTCTGGCCAAATGTCTGTTAAGATCTTCAGGTTTCTCATTTAGTTCTTGGTTGGCTTTTCTTATATCCTCTTTGGTTAGTGTGGTGTCCAGTAAAGCACGATAGACGGATCGCCCTTCTCTCACTCGCTGTGCGCTCTCCATTCTAAGAGAAAGAAAATAGCAATATCAATACATATAAATAAATATCGACGAAAATAATTAATTAATGAAAAGTCAAAGTCTTTATGAATTAATTTCAAAAATTATTCGTCTTAGTCGTATCTCAAAGTCCACGAGTCCTGGAATGAGAATAATCTTCCGTTCCAACTACTTTTCTTAAGCATTTTAAGCATAAGGTTTCGCTATTTCGCGCCATAATCTTTCACTCCTTGTCGAAAAGTAATGGGAGCCGAAAAGTTCCAGTACTGATGTGTGTGATTCGTGAATTTTTTTTGTACAAAAACAGCAAACTTTAAAACATTTATTTTTATACTCTAATGGTGTGAAGGACGTCTAACATAACGTTGAATAAAACATTCTGAGCTTACATTTGTAGTAAATTTTCAAAATGTCTACCCCTTTCAAAGGAGTTCATTTGTGCTATTTTCAAAAACACGTTTTGAGTTGCTGGAAGTAACTTCTTGTATCCTTTGAGTAATAGTAATTTTCGGATAATTTACAGTTTGAGGATAATTTCCATAAGCATTTTCCTTGGTTCAGTCTTCATAAACAAGGTTTTCCGTTCAAAGAAGACGGAGTGCCCTCGGGGTCTTTCCTGCTTTAAAAAGGTACGGGCATCATGGCTCTTTTGGGATGTCCTAGCGATCATTCTCTATTTCTACCCTTCTAGCCAACCATCTTATCTTTTTTAATAAAAATTTGAAACGTCCAGATCACAGTTCCACCTTGTTTGACGCAGCATGGCAACATTCGGCTTTTGTACTCCTCATTAAACTTCCTCATCACTAGAAGAAGACAGTGAACAATGGGCATGCTTCAAGATTTTTTAGCGATCACCTCATATCAAAAAATCTTTGGCTACTTCATTCACCTGAATTTCTTTCTGCGTTGAGATTTATGGAAAAAAGTTCTCGAAAATAATCCCGAAACAATAGAAATTCCGAAAATCTCTATCATTAAAAGGATACTCCCAGTATCTTGAAACGTGTTACTCAAAACATGTGCAAAGGAATTCAGCTTAGCTTGTAAGAAAGGGGAAGACATATTAAGCATTTGCAGTAAATATAAATTCAAATTTTATTTATATTATGTTGCAACTGCTTTTTATCATTAGCATAAAAATAATTGTTTTAAAGGTTATTGCTTTTGCATAGAAAATTTATGAATCGTCAGTACGGAAGCTCATAAGATACCTGGCATTTATTTTAAAATTAAAATTCTTGTAATGAGGAAAGGGATTTTTTTAAGCTTATAATTATTACTCTTTAGTAATGAAACGTAATACAAGAATTCTCATTTATTTCAGTAGAAAACTTGTAATTTTTGCTTAAAATGTTTATCTTTCTACGATAAAGATCTTAACGTAATACTTTCAAAGATGTTTTTTTCATTACGTTAATAACATTATCATCGTTTAGAGGAATATAAGAGAATGGTGTTCTATAGCTCAAAATAGAATTATGAAATGCGTTCCAAAAATTATTTTTTGTAATGTGATGCTCATAAAAAAAACAATGTAATTAAAAAACCTTATCGAAGATGCCACTTATATTTTTATAAAACAATATTTATATTTATAGTTAATACTTTTTATTTCATCATGGCACATTGCAATGTTATAGAAGAAGAAAAAAAGTAAGAAATATTTCAAAAATGATAAGTTTTACTTTACATTATGTCATTGTAGTGTGGATTGCAAATGGTGAATTTATTCAATTCAAACGTTTTGGGTAAAATAGTACGTACCAAATTCTTAAAATATCTCTAAACAAATGAATTAATCGTCATTTCGCCACCATTTCTAAATTAAAATAATTTCATCTCTATCATCGCTCTTCGTATGCTATGCATAATGAAATCATTTCCTATATTTTTTGTCGAGTAATTTTCTTTAAATGTAAACTGTTAAAAGTATGCAACACAGTTGTGTTTAATTAATGTTCTAATGAATACAATTAGAATTTCCACTAGTGTTATTATAATTATTTTGAAATTTCGTACTTATTTATAACAAAAGTGATAAAGAAAAAACTAACTATATTAAAGCGAAATTTAATTTTGTTGGTAAGTGTATCATTCAAACAGGTAAGTCGTAATATATTTTTAGAGTTAACACTACAAAGGCTAGTCAGAACAATGTAAGAAAAAGATGTTGTAGCATTCAAGGTTAAGAAAATAAAAGTGTTTTTATATTACCAGGAAAGAAACTGCCAAGATCATGACCTATCTATCTGCAAATGTAAGTAATAAAAATTTTGAATCTTTTGTTTAAAATGAAAATTGCTACAAAATAACCATACGATTGCTTATCGACAGTTTGTGGGCTATTATATTTATCTCTCAAAATAAAAATAAAAATCTTTTCCTTATTCTCTTATTTTACAAGAGCAAACATCTTCAACTTTTATATTGTTCATTTAATAGTCAAAATTAATTACTATTATTGAAATTAAATTATTAAATTACAATTTTAAAAATGAAAGTCAAGTCGATTTTGAACTGAAATTTTAATCTTCGATCTGATTCTGAATGCCCCTTCCCCATCTCAAAAAAAATATTTAGAAATTCTTCTGAAAGAGTTTCAGCAATTTATTATGCAGTTGTTTGTACATAGTAAACTCGTCTAGATATGCACCAATGTTAGCATTTCAGAAGTCGTGCTGCCATCTAGCGGTTAATACATGTAATCAAAATATTCACAGATCAACAAAATAGAATTATATTTCTGTTTATTCACTTTATTTATTTGTCTATAACTGGTTTTATAATACACGTACTTCTAAAAATGATATGATAAAATGTGCTTAAATCAATAAACTACCTTATTTAATGCTAAGTTAAATATTTATATTACATTAGGCTATTCGACCTTCATCCGTGAAATTTAAATCATGATGCTGCCATCTATTGTACATCTGTTGAAGCAAATTAGACATTATTTATTGTTATAAGAAATAATTACATTGGTAAAGCAAAAAAGAAGGGGGGGGGGAAGAAAAAGAAGATGAAGACGATCACTAATTTTTGCTCTATATTTGCGAAATAAATATGACTGAGATTGATACTCGAATTAATTTTACAAAAATGTTTCTAAAGAAATAAGAATGTCAATTTATGAATGAACATGCATTTTTTCCTTCACTCTCTTTCAACTATTTGTCCAACATTTAATCCTGTTTAGAGTTAAGTTTCCTTAATTTTGTTCATTCATCTTATTTTTCAAGGAAACAGGGGGACAAAATATTAAAATTTCCACTTTTTGTTCAATCTATAGGAAATACAGATCAAATATTTTTTTTTAAAGATGTGTTTACATCATAGACAAAATTTACTTAAAAAATTCTTAACGCTCGTTTTAAATTATTCAGATACTCCGATCTTTTCATATATATTTAAATTATCTCCACCCCTTCCCTGATTTAAAATTTAAGACAATGTTTTAATAAAAATTCATATTCATGTTTGAACACAAAACAGTAACAAAATAATGTCTCGAGGATTTTTGAATTAAATCATTAATAGATGAGAAAAAGATTTTGAATTTTGAGACTGAAGTCATTTTAAAAAAAATATTCAAATTTATGTTTGCATAGTGAAAGTTATAAATAAATCATTGAAATAATTAAAAACTCTCGGATGATTATTTTTATTACATTAAAAATGTATATAATTGTAAGACATTACGGATTTTAAATAAAAGTTGGGACATGCGGAGCATTTAGAATGTACCAAAAACTAGCTTTGAGAAAGAAAATGAATGTTATTAGAATGAAGAATTATTTTGAAGTACTATGTTCTTTAATGCGAAAAGATATTAATAGTTAAAAAAACTGTCCGTTTCGAATTACTTTGATTGACAAGTATAGATAACAGTTTTGGCTTGATGTTCGAATAGTTCCTGTATTAACGATTCCTGAAATTATTATTATTATTATTATTATATTATATTGGTGAAAGGCTCTTCCAACATAATGTGAAAAGAAATTTTGAGTTTATTACAAATGTTCAAAATGTTTCCCCTTTCTAGTAGGCAAAGGCTGAACCTGTTCGCACAAATTTTGAGAAACTCATTTCAAGATGCTGGGAGTGATTCCTTGTTTGAATAATAAAAATTTTCAGATCCCCTACTATTTGGGAATTCTTTTCACAAACCTTTTCTTTAAATATTCTCACAGAAAAACGTCAAGAAATTCTCAGGTAATGGAAACGAGTTAGTATATCAATCGCCAAAAGGATTCTTTAGGCAGTTCCACGGTTTCAATCCTCGTGTGATATCTTGCATCGCCTCCTATGAAACAAGAGCCATTTCCCCCATTCTCTGGATTTCCTGACTTTTTTGTGGGAGGCTATTTAATTGGTTGATGGAATGGTTATTAACCTCGCACTTAGCAAGAACACTTGCGTGATTGGTGAAGGACTTCGAAATTTTGAGTCTCGATCAAAGGACGAAGACGAAACCTGAGCTGGAACCTCTCTTCCCAAACTTACATATCATATTCGAGGCATGAATTAAGGCTACAATCAATTTAAAGTGCATCACTGAGCGGTGAGATTTAAGTGGCATCAGAATTTAAACCCACGATTCGATGGAAACATCGCCGGTGGCAAGTAAGCGAATATAACCATGATCACGTGGGAATATTTGAGGAACAAAGTTTACGAAAATAATCCCTAAACAATAATTATCTGAAAATATACATTGTTTAATAAAGGGATACAAGAAATCAATACCAGCGTCTTGAAAAGTGTTTCTCAAAACACGGGCAAACGAGTTCAGCTTTATCTCGAAGAAAGGGATGCGTGTTGAGAATCCTTATTGTAAACGTTAAGTTCAAAAAACTTTTTTTCATTATGTTAGAAGTGCTTTTCATCATTAGCACACAAACAATTGTTTCGAAGTTTGTGTTGTTTCATACATTAAAAAATCCATTAATTACTATTTTATTTTAAGAACCCTTAAAGACACCCAGATATGTTTCTTTTTAGAGTAAAAATATTTTTCCTGAATTTTGGCATTTTTTCTTACCATTTCTTGTTAAGGACTAATTTTTTCAAATTGTTCAAGTACAGTGAAATATATTCAAAAGATATTCGTTTTGGGAACATACTAAAAACCTTCCTTTGATTAATCTTTTTTTAACGGCGTGTCTATAAGTAATACGAATTTATTGCAGACGAACTACGTAATTTTAAACCTCGGTTAAGTGAAGAGAATGAGACTTGAACAAACACCAACCATGTCCAAACATCCACACCGCACCAATGGTAGGACTTAGAGCCTCGACATATTTAAAGTACATCATGGTGGTTCTTTAAAGGCAATGGAGCTTGGACCCACGGTTCGACGGAAAAAATGCCGACCGCGAACTCGTAACCATGACCACTCAGCTACAGCGGCCATACAAATGCACAGAAAACTACAACAATGTGAAAGAATAGTAATGAAAAAAGTCGAGAAATCTGAAAATAGTAAACAGTAAGTTGAATCGAAATCTGTTTAATGAAATGTGCTCTAAATTTCATTTACGTTTTGGTTTTAAAAGAAATCTAGCCACCACGATTTTTTCTCACGCACTAATAACTATTTCTAATGCACAAATGATAAAAGCACAAGTGCAGATACATAATATTACTTTTTTGTCTAATTGTTATCGAGCACAATATGCAACATTAGAGGGCATAATTTTTAACACGTGACACATTTAACATGGCTTCAACTTAATAAAATTTCATTAGTATGTTTATAACTAGGTTTAAAAAAAAAAAAGTCGCCGTAAACCTGTCATTGATTTCATTACTTGTAATGGGAGTATGCTAACCTCAATATATAGGTAAACCTATTTTACACCTAACAAATGACATACTCAGTGAGAAAGCTCTCGCAAGCAACATCCTGTATATGTAATTAATATTTTCTTTCCTTTTATCAGAAGTCGAACAGTGGAAATTTTTATTTACAATTATACATTTTTCTTTCATTCGTTCAGTGTTTCATTTGTGCTAGGTGCAAACTGATAAAAATTGATATGTTTTCTTTTTAATAGCAATAATTTGCCGCAAATTTGTCTGCGATAGGTTCGAATGCAACGTCAAATAAATTTGTTTTACATTTTTCTAAATGTTGGTTTAGCAGTAAGAATATAAACATTTGTGCGCTGTTTACGAAAATGCTTTGACTCTTATAGGATCCGCCCTAGGTTTTTATTTATTTCATTCTTGTTTTTAAACATCACACTAAAGTCTTGTTCCGCATACCAATAAAACCTTTTTTGCCTTTTTTTGTTAGCTTAATTTAGAAAAACTTCTTCAATACCTTATGATTTTGCATTCATTAATTCTTTTTTTATTCATTTTTTTTGTGTTTATCCAACCTCGTAAGTGATAGAAACATACAATTTTAAAACTGTTTTTTTTTTCCTTCAATGAATCGCTTTAGAATTCGAAATTCATTCCTTTTCATTCGGTTCGTGAGTTATCATTTTAAAAAAGAGAGAGCGAAAACACATTTTATATCATTTTAAAAAAAACGCAGCCAATTTACGATGTAAATTTTTCCACTAACAGCGTTTTTCATAACACTCCATAATCATAACTTCAAACGATTTTCGGATTCGTTCATCTGTGCCATATGCACTTTAAAAACTGACAAAAATAATTTAGCATTTTAAAATAGATATGTGTTTATGTCCATTTTTGTTATTGTTCCTTTGAAAACATTTAAAGATTATTACAATTACATACAAAAAAAAATTACATCTTTTAAATTAAGTATTCCAAAAACCCAAGTCTTCCTTCTTTTTGTTGCGATTTAAAAATAATATGTAAATTCTAAAAAAATAGAATTTTTCTACGTTTTCCTCCTGTACTGTCACCAAATCTGAATAGCTAAATAGGTTTCCTGGGTTTTTTTTAAATGAAACTTTTAATATATATATTTTGCATAATTCTTTCATCATTATTTACTGTTTATTTTTTTTTTTGTATAAATATAAACAATTTCTAATCTTCGGGAAGTCTCCTGAAAGCAGAAATTGTTTATATTTATACCTAATCATATTTAAAAATATAGAAGTAAATTAAATTTTTTATTACTGAAATAAAATCATTCTTGAAATACTATCCTTTATTTTAAAAAAAAACAACTAAGAAACATTACGTTCATAAAATTAAAATTATATTTAACCGCACAGTTTTATGAAAATATAATAAAATTAAAAGCATATTAATCCATAAGGAGTGTTCATTGATTACCCTATTTGTGTCGATGAAAAGCTTTTGTTTGTTTGTTTTAGCAATTTTAATTTTTTACCCTTATAAAACTTTCATTTACTATGTCATACAAGGGTTAAAAAAATTAAATTCAAGTTCCTAGAAAAAAATTCAAATTATTCAAGGATTAATTCATGCAATTCTACGAGCTGCTTAACAATGTACTAAATCAAATTGCTTTCACGTGAAAAAAATGAAAAATAAATCAAATTTTTATGATGCAACAACTGGGATATATAAACAAGTTACACCAGCATTTTTCAGATCCTGATGCAAGTGCTTAAGACTTTTTCAAATTTCCAGCTCCACTTGTTGCGCAATTGAATAGCTACATTCAGACCTTCATTTGGAAGTGATCTATGTAAAAATGCTGATATTGTTACAAATGATGTTTATTAGAAATTAATCGAATCCAGTGCCATAAAAACTTTTCGAAAGACAAATAGGCTCAATTAAATCATGTACTCGGGAAATTTTTGTCCATATTTTGGAAGTACTTATCAATGGGAAAATACATTTTTGAAAGTATGTAAAATATCAATACATATTATTATTAACAGTCCACTGAATTATACAGTATGATGAAATATTACATACAAAAAAAAACTATTACATTCATCGCATTAGTGCAAAATTGAATCAGTTCCATAATATATATAATGTCGTCTTGTATGGGGAGAGAGTAAGATATCACTCACTCAGCCTCCTCAGTGTGAGTGTAAGCGAGCGAGATGACACTCGAAAGTAAGGATCACGAGGTGATTTGATACGCTAAAAGTAAACTGCACAGATCAACAAGGTAACGCGAAAGGATTTAAAATAATATAAAGAACTGTTGTTTTTAGTTGAAGTTCGTTTTCATCTGAAGTTTAAAAACATAAGTAAATAAAGGAAAGCTAAGTTAAGTAATGCAAAAGTTAAGTTGAGAAGAGTAGATAGCAATCAAAAATGAAAAGTAAAAAATTTGTTAATAAATTTATTACTCTGAAAAGTAAAAGAGAATGGGTTTTTTAATATATATACATATTAAATGCCAGTATGTGCACACATATATTATGTATAAATATCGTTTCCTGATTTAAAACAATTGAGCCTGGAGTTTTTGTTGTTGTTTATTAGAAGAATGGTTCATGCAAATATCGAGTTTGCTACCTGGTTCACCTAGCCTAAAATTTTTAAGATCAAACCTTCGAATAAAGTTTGCTATCCCTGCAAATCGTAAACTTAAATCGGATTTAGATAAAAAAAAAAATTCTGTAAACAAAAGTTTTATACTCACGCACGCGAGTAAGATAAATTTCAATAATTAGGAAACTTTTGGGAGCTAACTCTACAGTATTAAACGAATCATGAAGAGGATTCATTCTCATTTATCTAAAAAATTGTTTTCCAAACTTTTTTGATTTCATGTCAAGAAAAGATATTTATTCATACATTTTGTTCAAATATCTCCAGGTAACTTAACAACATTTTAAGAAATGACTCGATTCTAGAGGTAAAATCAGTTATAGTTATTGCCTTAAAAGTAACGACTGAAACTGTAATTTAAACATTTATCTTAATCTGAAAATATAAAACAATTTTAAACTGAAAAGTTAAATTTAATAATACAGTTAAAATTTTCTTATCATAAATTTAAGTTATGAAAACTTCAATTCTTAATTACTTCTTATCTGAATTATAAGCTTCTTATAGCAAAATTATAAATTGCATAAGAAGATTAAGCAAAAACGTCTAGAAAATAAACATATGATTGAACAATGTTTGTTTCATACCATTAATAAAGAGCAATACAGCATTTGTTCTGAGTTTCTTTTTTAAATAAAAATAATTTATAAACAGAAATAAATTCATATAAGTTTGTACATTTTTCATAAAAATTGATTATTTAAAGATTCCAGCACAACAATTAAATGAGTATTGCTCTAGAATAAGACCTTTCCCAACTTTAAAGACTTTGATATTAGTTTACATTTCCTCTGATTTGCATATTCATATCAAGGATACTAATTTCATGTTATTC
This sequence comes from Nephila pilipes, assembly GCA_019974015.1. Classification (NCBI taxonomy): domain Eukaryota; kingdom Metazoa; phylum Arthropoda; class Arachnida; order Araneae; family Nephilidae; genus Nephila; species Nephila pilipes. The sequence continues at coordinate 54,898 of BMAW01012950.1, forward strand.
TCAAACTGTTATAAATTCCTCCTTCAAAAGCATATTAATTTTCACCGAACAACATAAGTTTATATTTCGAGTTCTCTCTCTCTCTCAGCAGTGTTTCCCCCATCAACTCATATTTTGGGGACCTTTAACTATATATGTTTGAAGTAAAATCCCTACCAATGAATGGAATGTGACTTACGTAGATTAGATTAGAATTAGTGAATGACAATGAATAGAACAGAGGCGATGCATATTGAAGCAGCAAAGAACTTAATATTAAAGTTGGAAATAGTTGAAAGAATTGAAGTTAAAATAGTTTTTACAGTAATAGAGTTAGTTTAGTTCTTATTAACGTCGCACTAGAAGCAACACGAGGGCTATTGGCGACGGACCTCGTAATTTTGAACAATGGTCAAGTGACGAGGACGACACCTGAGCTGGTACCCTCCTAACTTCCACACCACGCCATCGGGAGGAGTATAAAATGTGGTACTAGGAATGGAAAATGATAGTTGGGTTTTGATCAATGATTAATAACTCAATCACTTTTTTCAAAAACAATTCCTTAGAAATCTATGAGTATAATGCGCTTCGCATCCCAAAACAATCATCGTCGCCTTAACTTTTCCAGCCAATGAGACCGTCTTCGCCTGTTTTTTAAAGCATATTCACAGCAAGGGACCCATTATTTTGATTGCGGCTGTGTTCTAGTATATTATGACGAATTTAGGTTCCATCGATAGTGTCAACTTTAAGCAAAATGACGACAAAAACACATCATGGTGGCAATCAAATTTTGATTTGGCTGCAAATGGCTATCATGAAATCGAATCGATATCAGAATTTGCTTTGACATCTTTTAACTGACGGAAAACCTTAAGGGTAACATTTCTAGCCTTAAAAATTCCATCTGTCGTCAAAAGCGGGTACATTTTGACCCATTTTTGTATTTTAATTTAAATCTATTGAATTCAACTGAGCCTCTATTACATAATCTATGAAAAAGAAAACGATAAAAAAAACCCACAGAATTCTATGACTTCCTTAGACACAAAAGAAGAAGAAAAAGGAAGAACACTATCTCTTTCTTTTTTTTAAATTATTATCTGAAAAAAAGAATTTGATTATCTTCTAAGTAGGTTGTTCGATTTCAAGTTTATAAGCTTTAATTTGTCCACCTCTACATTTATCTTCTTTAAATTTAAATTAATATTCATGTCAATGACTCAAAAAAAAAAAATATTCTGCGTTCGTCGCATTAGAATTCACAATTAACCCATTTTGATATGTAAACAAACAAAATCTCCCGCCACTCCGAACACACGACGGTTCCATTAGCGACACAACCATGTGCTTTTTTTCTTACGGGACACGTGATCCTCGGCCGTGAAAGGCGTTGTTATCGGAAGAGCTCTCTGTAATCTGGGTCGCAGGAAGAAAGGGAAATTAATCCGCCCAAGATGGTACGTATCCTACAGCCTCCGGTTCACTTTCGATTTCTTACGGCGTCGTTTTGTTTTTGTTCCGCGGAATTCCATTCTTCTTTCATCACTGATGGGAAAGCCGGAAATTCTACCATTTCGTCACGGAAGATTTTCCCAATTTTGTTCGGTAGCGAAAGCTTCGTGGGGTCGATGAAAAATGAAAGTGTATTACGACTATTTCCGTTCAGAGTGTTGTTAATAATAAATTGCAATTTTTTTAATCCCTAATTCTAATAAGAATTTGGTATTAGATATGCGCAGATATATTTAGTTCAGTCTCCGTTAAACACATTTGTAATAAAGATTTGTTCAATGTGGAATAAACAATATCAATGAGCTTTTAAATATAATCTATATAAGATCACTTTTATTACCGGAATATATAGACCTTTAATCATTAAAAATATTATATATAAGGAGATAAACTTCACAATCAGCCAAAAATATTCTTTTAGAGTTTTGCAAGTTTGATAAAAAGGAATAATTCAACTAATTAAAGGGTTTTAAATACTTTTAGATGTTTCTCGCGAAAAAGTAAAATGCGTGTGTATGAATACAAAATATCATACACACACAATTTTATCTTTTTTATATGACACGTGTTCTAGTTGATGTTACTTGTTGTCATTGAATAATTAAAAGTCGTCGCTTTTTAATTTATCAAGATGTTTATTAAGTGATATTAAAAAAAAATTAACTGTTAGTTATTGAACAAATCATGACGGATCGGCGCGCAAATCGGCGCGTCTTACAAAGCAAGTGTCATTTGAGGAAAAAGTACCTTATAGAGAATGGAGTACTTTTATCTTCTAGGAAAAGGGAATTTTGCCCGATTTGTGTTAATTCAGTAATTAATGGGGTTCGGAAAGCTGATAGGTAAAAAAGATGTACGTCTCTTTAAAATGGAAGTTAAAACAGTTTAAATTATAAAAAAAAGAACTGGCGCTAAAAATGATTAACAGGTAGAATAAATCGTGTCTACACACACACACCACAATATCCAAAAATATCTTTATTGTATCTATCTCTAATACAATAGCACCTTAGTGGTTAATTTCAATTTGGGGAAACAGGTGACCGAAAAATAGAACGTCATATGGAAAATGCGTGCATCACAGAGAACATACATTGATCTGCAGAAGGGATAGTAATTATTTTCGATTTAATAAGACTTCGGTAAGTATTTTTAAAAAGTTTCAGATTAATAAAATCAAATATAATATCTCAAAATTCATGTTTTAGAAAACAGCGCAAAATGTATCATAATTTCACTGAGCCGAGCACGCATTTACTTTGATGCAGTCTGATCAATCAATACCAAGAATGTAATTGTTAATTTACTATCGCTTAGATGAATGCTTATTTTAT
>BMAW01012950.1:63658-91911 GCA_019974015.1 Nephila pilipes
TTTTTTTTTTTTTTCGCAAGAAATCTTTTTTGTTGCGAGTAAATAGCGATAAACAGCTTTCTGAGTCATCGACTCGTTGCTGTTTTTGTTCCATCGAAAGCAATCGCGGCACCCACTTGGAAAAAACCTTTTTCACTTCACTTCAAAAAACCTTTTTCCTGGTCCGATCGACTTAAAATTTTGACACGTTTCAAGCAAAGGTTAGTACTCTAGAAAGACCTGGTTACTGGTTTACTACGAGCGCCATCTCTGGGTTAGTCTTAGGAGTTATTGATCGATGTGTTATATATACACACACACACACACACACACACATATATATATATATATATATATACACATACATATATACATACACACGCATATATATATATATACATATATACATACATATATACATACACACGCATATATATATATATACATATTCATATACATACATATTCATATACACACACACATATATATATATTGCTTTCACTTTAAGAATATATATATACTTAAAGTGAAAGTAAAAGGGTTTACTATTTTACAAAGGTTTATATTCTGCTTGAATATTATTTTAATACTTATTATCCTATGAATTATATCGTCAGTTTTCAATTCTAAGCAATATTTAAATTACACCATAGTTTTGTGAAAAAATAGTTATCATACCTGGATTACTCGTAGCACTCGTCTTAGCTTCTTTCTAATAGTAACGCGAAAAAGAACACGATTTCTAGAATACTCAAAACAAATTATACGGTTGGAAAGAATATATCATAAGTTAGACGCGTTGCGTATGGAAGAAATACCCATCGTCTTGCATTTCTGAAGCGAATAAGGTTTAAAAAGTAGCTCAGAATATTTTAAAATACAGCCATGCAAGCTCTATTACCGATATGCAAAACTTTTGGGAGCATAAAAAATAAACAACAGAATGAAATTACTAAACATTGTTCAGGATATAACACGCACATGTAAACAACTGATGTAAACAGGTTGTGTACTAAATGTAGCAAGATATTCACATGTAAGTCATTGTTTGTGTTAACTCCGTTCAACAAACTTAACAGAAATGAAGCAAGATTGCTCTGAAAACTCAAGAGTCACAAAAAATTGAGGTTAATTTTCTTCACAGTCTTGAATTTTAATGGAGAATGATTCATTTAAGATAAAACCGCAGAAATGACACATATTTCAAAGGCGCTGAAATTTTGTTGCTGATTCATGGTCTAGTAGAAGAAAAAAATGTATGCTCAAGAAGTGACGGACTTCGGAAAGGAGGACTGGGAACCCGAGTCTTGCAGTTGAAATTTTGCATACACTTGTAGTTCATGTAATTGCTTTTTAGTCCTAAATTTTCAGATTAGAAATTATTAAAATGCGAAAAACAATGAATCAAGCTTTTATTCAAAGAAGGATTAAAATGTACAAAAATAAATTTGCATGTATAATATAATATAAAAATTATGAAAACTTGAGGTCTAAAAATTTATTTCTTTTGCTCTCATATATATGTTAGAAGCTATAGTATCTAATTTATCGGTAATTACTTAATAGGTATCTTAATAAGCCAACCTTAAGCTTTAATAAATAAAATATTATTTTACTTTCGAAAGAATTATTTTTATACCTTTTAGTTCATATTTAAATAAAAGCGTATTTAAAATTTTTACTTAATTAATTACCATGTTACGTGAACTTAATTTATTCCTGGCAGTCTAAAATAATCCATAAATATTTACAATTGATACTGAACTTTTACCTCATGAAACAGAGTGAAACTTGTAAACCTCAATTACCTAACTTGAACTTAGATTTTTTTTTTTAACAAAAAAAACCTAATGTTTTAATTTGAAAAGGCTGTGAAGAGAATCAATAAAAACCTTGTTGTATATTTACTGTTTTCTTTCTGGGTATTTGAACAACTTAATTAAAAACGCGAGTTTCATTATATATCCTGATTGACATTACAAATCCGTTTTAATTATCTTGTACGTCAACAAAAATTGGTTTTTTCGCGTTTTCAACTTCACTAATTCCTTCTTAATCCTATCATGTATTTTTAATGGTTCCTTTAGTTATAGCACACATAAGGTATTTTGATGCCAAAATATTGGAAAAAGAAAAGGATATTAAAAATTATAAAATCAGTTTGTCATACTTCCTTCAAAGTAAATGGAACCAGGATCAAAAAAGGAAGAAAAAAAAAAAGATTTTGGAATAATTATAAGTCGATAATTAAAAAGTGACGAGTGTAAAGAAAATCTGCGATTTTTTTAGGTGGTTATTTTTTAAATAGCTAACTAAGCAGTTAAATCTTCACATGAGGATCGATAACAATCTCAGATAAATATGTTAGTATTAGATTAAAAAAAATCAGCATTACATTTCAAAAAATTGGAAATCAAGAAAAAACTAATATAAGTACAATTTTTAATGGTTATGCGCAGTATTTTTGAAATTCTTTATCTATAATCTTTCATTTTTTTTTTTTTTATTTTCCAACCTAAGATAGTGGTTCAAAAAGTATCCCTGTTTAGAATAAGATAATTCATCGTTGCATCGTTCACTGATGCTGGAAAATTTGTCACCCTAATTTTGCAACCGATAAGACCGTCTTCGTTTTCTTTGGAGCAGATTCATCAGATGCAACCCATTGTTTTTGATACTGCTTGTTTTCTAGTGTATAACTATGAATACAATGGCATCAACTCGACGCAAACCGAAGACGACAACTCGACGTGGCAACAATCAAATTTTAATTCGGCATCAAATGACTAAACAGATTCGTAACAAAATCATAGGTTAATTCGAAACCAACACATGAGTCAACGTAAGATTTATTTTGACGCTGTTTAAAAGATGGCAACATATAACGGTAACATCAACTTGCCTTAACTACAACGTCTGTCGTTAATCTTAGCATTCAGAATTTTGTGCAGATTTATAGCACTAACAAGTAAAAATTGGCACTTTATTATTGTTTTTGTGGTTATTATAGCGTCCTGTATTTGTCCCGTTTTCTCCTGCAAAAGGTTAACTTTCCAGTTACACCATTACAAACATATCTAACATAAATGGCGATTAAAATTTTTTTAAGAAACTAAACTAAATAAATTTAATGCATATTTCACTTTCTTACATAACCCGATAAAGTATAATTTGGTTACACTTTTCACATCCATAAACTCTTCAACGCCTTGGAGATCAAATATTAAAACGAACAAAAAAATGCTTATACAAATCAATAAGCCCAAAGATTAGCATTAATAAATACGTAAATGATTATATCAGGAATAGTTAATGCTTCATTTCTTAAAACCAATATTTATCAACTTATTAGGTATGAATTATAAAGTAACTATTTTTAAAGAAAATGTAAGGCTTTTAGATCGAATTTGGATTAATAATTTAGCAAATCAAAGTAAGAAAGAAATATTCATCAATAATTAAATTTGTGATTAAATGTTAATTAATTTCTCACCGAAAAGCAACGTGAGTGCTGCTGTCGACGTACCTCGTAATTCTGAACCTCTGTCAAGAGACGAGGATACCTGAGCTGGCACCTCCCTCTCAAAACTTCTATACTCTGCCTATGGGAAAACTCGGGACCGGGACCAGATTTAATGTCCCTCAGCCCCGGTTACAAGGCGGGTTTTTAGAGGCATCAGTGAGTGAGTGAATGTAAAGGTTATAGGCGCAAGAACCAGATGTGGCTATGCTGCACCAAAGAAGATTTAACTGTGATCTGGACGTGAAAAAATTGGGGGAAGAGGGAATTGGTGACACGAAGGAGGGTCGAAAACAGAGAAGGATTGCTAGGGTATCTCGGAGTTGCTTCACCTGTGTTTACCAAAGGCAGTAAACCCCATAGGAAAGAAAAAAGATCACTTGGGTGCCCCGGGGTCATGATGCCCGAACTTACTTAAAGAAGGCAGTCTCCTAATATAATCCCCAGAAGCAGGGTGCCCAGCTATACCCCCAGACGCTGGATAACCATTTTAGTCTCCTCTTACGATATGCATGAGTTACAGTGGGACTATTCTGACACTCCCGGCCTCTACACGGGTCTTTTAGAGGCATCAAAATTCGAATCCACAACTCGACGAAAGCATCGCAGGCCGTTAGTCTGTAGCTACAATAATTAAATCTGCATTACATTGAAGCACTTAAAACTTGCTCTTTCGTTTCGTTTAATTTAGTTTAGTTTTTATTAACGTCGCACTAGAAGCAACACGAGTGCTATTGGCGACGGACCTCGTAATTCTGAACCACGGTCAAGTGACGAGGACGACACCTGAGCTGGCACCCCCTCTCCTATCATCCACTCCACACCAACGAGGGGACTTTGGGCCCCAACAAATTGAACGTGCATCAGCCCCGGCTACAAGACGGGTCTTTAGCGGCCAAGGATCGAACCAGCGACTTAACGAAAACCGCCGATCACAAATTCGAAACCATGACCACAAGGCTACAGCGGCCAAAACTTGCTATTTCAGAGTTTGATTTTGTTTGCATAAAAAGGCAATTCCATCACTTATGGGACAGGTCTTCAATATGGGTTCCGCAGAACCCTAGGTGCCCAAGAGCGTTGACAGTTTTTCCGCAAGTAATCACTATTTGCTAAAGTAAAGAACCGAAACTGATGCCTTGTAATTTAAAGTAAAATTTTAATTTTTATAAAAAGATCGAATTCTTAAAGGTAGTTTGCTAGTAGAAACAAATATAAATAAATATTTTTCGGATAAAGCGAAATCTTAAATTTCGCAAAAGTCACGTGCTTCAAATACATTAATCGAGTCACATTAGGCCACATATTAGTCTCCATTCTTTGGCTCAGTCGGTATTTCTCAAATAGGTACATCAACCGACACCCGGTTGAAATTGAAATATAGTCAAGTCGATATTATGTATTTTTGGATTGACATTAGAAAAGAATATCCTGAAATGACCAAAAGAGCTGTGAAAGCATCTAATGTCATTTGTTTCAACCTATGTTTGCGAAAACTCTTACTCTCTTTGTGTGCTGCGGCAAAAACAAAATACAGAAACAGATTCGATGCTGAACAGGACATTAGGTTGCCCATTTCAACAATTATTCTAGGCGTAAAAATATTTTGCAATAGAAAACAATCTCTGCAAAGTCATTAAAAAAGCTTCTTTTTTATTAATTTGTTGTAATGGAAAATATTCTTGCTTTTGTTTATCATTCATAAAATATATTTCAGAAAACCAAAAAAAAAAATGCTATTAGCCATCTTTCCATTCATTGTCTTATTAAGATGTTTGTGTATTATGATAAAATAAAGAAGCAATAATAATATTGAAAATTTGAGTAGGATAAAGCTTTGATATTCTATTTCCTATGTTTTTTCATCAAGAGGTTCCTTCAAGAAAACGATCAGTTCAAAGGGTTTCCCAAACTGTAAAAGGATGAATACCCCTAACTAAAGGTTAAAGAAGTATCGAAACTGAAATTTAGCGGAAATTTATGAATCCTAATTTGTATCAAAACTTCCGGATTCGATTGTTATCAAAAACTAGATTTTTTTTAATGAAAACTTTGCAAGAATTGGTTAAAAAATATTTATCTGTGACTACTAGTTCAATCCCTTCTGACAATGGCCTGCCGCAGATTACCTGATAAGATATATATTCTAAGAAGTTTAAAAAAATGTATTTTTTATTTAAAACAATAAAATTGTTTCTCATTATCACTATTAAAAGAAAAGAAATATGTATTTTACAAAATGTGCAGCAACAATGATCAGTTCTATCTCATTTTATTGTTCAGGATTTAATCACTTTTTTGTGGTATTTTTCACCCACTTTGAGCGTAGTTGTCCAAATTTTATAGGTGACAGAATTCCACAGACGCTACGCTTGGGTGGCTTCTAACCCAGAATGTAATGATTTTTTTCAAAGTAAATGATCACCTTATTAGCTACGCATCAAAAGTTTTGAAACGTACACCAACCGTTCGCTACTCGGCGTTTAGCTTCCGTGGGCAATTCAAGAGAACGGTTCATTTCAATGTGTTTAATTACCGATCCCAACAACTCAAAATGCGCGAGCAGAGAAGAGGGAAATTTTTCAAAATGGATTTGCGTGACTCGTTAAATGAAAGTCACACATGAAAAGATCGAAATTATCTCTCCAATTTTTTTTTAACTAAGTTGCAAATATTATTCGCTGGAATATGATTAATCGTTCACTTATATATTTTATGGAAACAAAAACAAATTAGCTGCTGAGCTATTTTTTTTTTAACATTAACGTAGCACTGAAGGATAAATTCCCAATCTTTCTCGGTTAAACGCTATCTTCTCAATAATAATAATAATACCTATCGTTTTTCCTTCATTGCAGCCATCTTAAAGTCTGAATAAATAATCAATACATCCAACTGAAGACACTCCAGAGAAAGATGACACAGTATATTAGCTCTTCATATAGGATATCCAAGATCTCTCTCCCTCTAGAATCCCTATTAAGTCTATTAATCCAAGTTTATGTTCAAATAATAAAATCTCAAATCAAATCACGTCACTCGTACCGATTCACATACTTCTTGTTTAACACAAATTCAACTCGTTTCACTCTAACTGGGAGTCTCTTCATTCCAAAGGATTATTTTCGATGATTCAGTCCAATTTACAAACTTCTATGAGTTTGTCGTTATCCTCTAACTTCCCTTCTCTTTCCTTTCAATTATATTTCGCTTATATATACTACCTTTCATATCTTCATCTAATTTATTTAATCACGTTTAATTTTCCTTGGAAAGGAGTTGTTATTTTACGCAATTCAAACTACTATAATGTCTCCTAGATTAGTGAAAATTGCGAATAGTCCAACGTCACAGCCCTCCCCCGCCTTTTTCTTCTTCTTCAGGAGAAAAATGAAAATACTGACTCCCGTTCTTGAAACCAATAATGCAACACATAATTTCTCCACTCTTTCAAACACATTTTATGTTTCATGCGATTAAAAGCAATAATTTAATTTTGAGGAGGGAAAAAAAAGTAGAAAACCTCATATTCGACGCTCGAAAAGTCATATTGGCGTATGGACAGGAGCCCTAATCTTCTCAGGATTTGTTGAAACTTGTACATATAAAGTTTGCAGTTCGAAACCGAGCATACGCACATACATTCCGGTGCAATGCGAATCGCTTATGTACTAGTCTAAAAGGTATTGAGAATCTGTGATGGCCGTCCTTCATTATTTACCAGTGCAGCCATCTTACAGTCTAAAGAACTAATCAATATGCATAATTAAAGATACGTTAGAGAAGGTCAGCATACTTTATTATCTATCAAATAATATGCAAGGTCGCTCTCTCTCTCGAATTCCTCTTAACTCGGTTAAACCTAGTTTACGTTCAGATAATAAAGTCTTAGCTTTACAAATCACTGATTCCAATTCAAGCACTTCTCGATTATAGAAGATTCAACTCTTGTTATTATGATCGTGGGTCACTTCCAACTGCTTCCAATATTAGTGATTAACTACGATGAATGATTCATATCTGCAACATCTATCACCTAATCGTTGTCCTATAAATCCCTTCTCTTTCCTTTCAATACTATTTCGATTATATATCACTATACTTCTATTCACTACTTTTATTACCTTCATCTAATTTACCTAATCACGTTTCATTTAAAAGGTAAGGAATTGTAAAATAATTTAATTGAAACTATCATAAAGACCTCGAGGTTAGTGAAGACAAAATCGCGAACACTCGAAAGTCAACTGTTCTTGATTTAGAACTATTTGTTGAAAGGTGTGTCCACTGATTTCAAACTATCTAACGCATCTTCTATATTTAATCACAATTTTACCAATCTTCTATATTTAATCACAATTTTACCAATCTTCTATATTTAATATACTATTCAGTGGTTCGGGAGTATTGTTCAAGGCAGGGAGGGACAGTCGATCCTCAACGATCCCTAAATCAGTCTTGGACTAAAAAACGCTCTTTCAGATCTCTTTATCCCCCACTAGAGAAAATTTACCAATAATTTTGGGAACCCTAGCACTAAAGCAATACAACAAAATATTGGCGATATATCTCGCAAATTTGAATCACTATCATTTGACGAAGAAGACGCATGAGTTTGTACCTCATTTACCAGTCTTCCATATCACACTACACCAGAACTTTGAGGCCCATTTTCATATAATATATAGCAGTATTATTTTACATTAAATTTATACATTAATATTCCATTGCAGACAACCATACATTATTTTGTATGATTGCCTGTTACAGAACTAGGGTTTGAATCAACTCTTCGACTCGGACATATAGCCTGTTATATCTTGACCACCAGGCTGTCCTAGCCTTGTTTATAAATAGAGAAGACATGTAAAGGACAATCTTCTACAATAAGTGGAAATTTCATAATTGTTATTTATTCTTTCGTAGAATGTTTCAGAATTTTTTGAAAGGTATAGTAAAAATTTTCGTCCCCCCCCTAATGATTTTTTTCTATCCAATCGGGCTTACTGTCTTTAGTAAGCTCGAGTAAAACTCCCCCTGGAATATAAATATATATATATGAAACCCAACTTGTCAACTAATTTTTATCTTTTTTTCTATTCTTTCAAATTTCTAGATCACTATTTCACCTTGTTTGGCGCACCATGGCCACTCAACAAAACTCGAGTGGAAGTACCTGATGGATTTCAGACGAGATTCAAATTCTGTCACTAAACTTATCTGTAATAACAGTACACATGAGGTGTAGCAAGCAATTTTTCAGGGGGCTCTTCCACTTCAACTCATATCTTAAAAATTATTTCATCGTTTATTTTCAAAGTGAATAAAATATTTATGTGGAGTTCAGCTTTTTTAATTTTAATTTTTTTCTGAAATCAAAATAAAAAATTTCAGTTTTAAATATTTCAGTTAACAGCAATCTTTATAAGTGGAATAACAACACCCATATCCTCCTGTCGCTACGCCTCTGGCTATAACTGTACGTAATTAAACACTTAATAATCTAAAGTCAATATCATTTCTTGGAGCTTTATCTCACTAACTGTTATTCTCCTTCAAGTAACATGTAGCAAATTATTTTAAAAAGTCGGGCTAAAAGTAAAATACATTTCTATAATTTTTCTCCCTATATATAAAAATCCAAAATAATATTCCTGTTTCAGCAACAAAGACAAATAACTTTCAGAAAACGTAAATATTTTGTCTTAAACAATAAAAATACATAAAAAAAACTCACCTACTACGAAAATTTCTAGATTCACTTCAAGAAGGATAGTAATAAATGCTGGCCTTTTTTCTTCAAATTTAATTCCCTCAAACTCCACTCAATTACGGCTAGCTAAAATCAAAAAGATACAAAGAAAACATGAGAATTTTATCAAGCATTTAAAAATATTGTTGAAAAATAATCTGTACAAAATAGATTTCTTAAAGGGAAATTGCAATATCAGCTATGGTATGAGGAATGCAGAAAAAAGTTAGAGATGAAAAAAATACAGAATTAACAAAATTATTGATAAAAATACGCAAGTTACACATGTTCAATTAATATTCATTGTATAATATTAGTGGCGTAACTTTCGACAGTTTCAGTGGCAGCGGTAGCCAAGGGTTCATAATCACGAACTCGCAGCCGTTGTTGTTTTCGTCGAAACGTAGGTTCGAGTCCTGATGCTACTAAAGACCCGCTGTATTGTAGGACCAAATCACGTTAAATCTATCGATATTCTATGTTCTCCTTATGACATGATATGGAAGTTTCGAGAGGGAGAAACCAGCTAAAATGTAATCCTTGTCACTGGACCGAAACTCATAATTACGAGGTCCATCGCCAATAACCCTCGCATTGCTTCTAGTGCTACGTTAATAAGCAATCAATCAAACAAAATGACAATTTAAGACTCACAAGGCCCTGAACGGGGATTGGTTCATGTTCTGAGCCTTAGAATGAAACTGGTCTGCAAGAAATAAATTTTCGGATAAATTTACTAATTCTAAACTTTATTCGTATGAGAAAAACATTTACTTGGCCGTATTGTTTCAAAGGTTAAAAACCATTCATTTTGGTTAAATATTAGCGAAACCTTATTCAGTAATTTTGCCCGGAGCCTTAGGTGTATGAGGGAATATTGAAAAGTTTTAATTATAATGGCAAAGGATCTGTATACAATTTGCTTTGCGAATTAATTGATCGCTATATACATATTGTTTTAAATCGCAGCTGTTCATGCTGATTTGCTTGTTTTCAAGAAACCGTAGATTCATGTAACCAGTAGTATGGAGAAAATAGCATTCAATCTGCTGAGTTCTATAGCGATGGTCTTCAAAATGTCAAGAAATAGTAGAAGAAATGTTTAACTCTGGATGGTGGTTTATGCCAACAAGTTTTAAGAATAAAAAAAATAAATTTCAATCTCGATTGTTTTTAGTAATAATTGAGACTTTACTGCATACTCCTTCATTCTACGACTTCCTGAATCCAAACCAATCAACACTAATAGCTACAATTTACCACATTTCGTTCGTAGGGATCAATTAATATGTGGAATAAAGTTTGTCTAGATACCTTGATTATTTTTAGTCATAATTAAAAATTTATTTCGTAACTATCAAGGGTCTTTCAACCTTCCTCTCACGATGAATGAAATTTCAGAAAGATCGAAAGGGAATAACATTTTCGAGTTGAATTCCATATAACAGAATGTCAAATCCTGTAAAAGTGAAGGATATTTTCTAACCAATGCTCTTTAGAACATTACGTTGTTAGGATACCATGCCGAAAACCTTGAACCACTGGCAGGGCTACAAACCGTACAATACATGTAGTATGTTCTGATTAAGAATTAAGCTGCTGGGAATAGGTATTAGAAGAGTTAAATTATCGAATATGATACCATGAGGTTAGGATCAGAAGTCCAGAACGTAGAGTTTACATGGACATTTTCGCACCCTTGCATAACTATTGTACTATTACAGAAGAGGAATACAACTAGTGAATGACTCCGTTGTCATTCATTGGTCCATCTGACAAGATTTCAGGATAACCAAGTAGTTAAAAATATAAGCATACTATAAGCCGTTTTGGATAGATTAAGTCCTACCAAACTTCTGAAAATTTCTATGAACACGAGAACACCTGATGAAGACAGGTGGATCTTGAAACATAAGGTATCGTAATGAATGAGGACCGACAATCTGCTTACTTAATCAGTGTACCTATGCTTTTTGCCGCGCCTTTTTATCATTCTTCTCAATGATGGTTTTACTCTCTCCACAATGCTTCCAATGTAGTGTTCTCACGTTCATCTAGTAACGTATTGCAACCCGGGACAGAACACGAAGCATGTTCGAAAAAATGTACCCTGCTGAGTAATGTAGTATGTCTTATTACTAACATTACTTTATCTTATATTATTAAGTTGTTGAATTAAGCACAAGCAAATATTATCAGCATTAATGTTACTATTTCTACTTATTTTTGAAAGGTCACGAATAATATATTGGTTTTGTCAGTCTTTACTGAAAAAATGGAAACAGAAAATTTTAAAATGCACTTTCAATCCAGATCACTGGAGAAATGACATCACGGTTGATTCTTAGTCCGCATTTTCCCCCCAAAAGGCGTGTGATACGCAAATGAAATTATTCAGAAAAATCGACATAAATTATGAAATTACCTAAATTAAGCTTACGTTATCACAGATTGGTTTAAATGAGTTACGAAAGACCGAAGAGTATTACCACTTTTACGAAACAAAATTACTAATTATTATCGATTTCACATTTATAAGAAATAATGAAATCCATCTATTTTTCAACTTTTCTTAGAACATTTAACTAACATGCTATTTAAACAATGATTATAACAACAGAACTGTGAAAAATCGAAGCAAGAGCTTCAATTAAAATTCTAAAAAAGGACTCTTTTTTTGAAATACGATTATATATAATGATATAACGCTATTTCAATTGCATAAAATACTTCATGAAATGTTCACGAAGCATTCTGTTAAATTAGAAACTGGGTAGAAAAATGCACAAAAACTAAATTTATTACTTCTAAACATGATAAAATATATCGGTTACCCTCATTACACAAATTGCTTAATTCAGAGAGAGATTAGGAAACACAAACCACAGAAACCACAATTAAATCACGTGATTCATCATCAGAACCTTATGAAGAGTTGGTAACAAATTGATTTATTGATTATCTGGTTTTCGAAATTATTGTTCTTGTAACATCGGTGATTGTCACGGTTTTGAAATGGGTCCGGACGATTTGTTACAGACGAATGACTGTTACACCATAAAATGGCGGCGTCCTTTTTCTTTCAACCTTGACTTAAATATTTTTACAACTTCCTTTTGTTCAAAATTAATCCTTTGAGTAGCTCTATTAAACACATTTCGAGATTTACTTTCCCTTCTCCATTACTTAAGGAACATATCTGATTTCCTTATTCCTGGGATTTCTGAATTTTTTCATGGTCGCTCGAAATCTTAAACTATCTTGCAAAGGGGCGTTTCATTTTTACCAATTTTAAGAAGGTAAATCAAATATATGCGAGATTTTTTAAAGAACGATTGACGATTCATATATACATTTTGCTTTTGTGTACACTTTTTTAAATTCCTACTATTAGCTCACACTCTCTCTCTATATATATCTTGTTCAAATTTTCAATCGTTAAAAAGATACCTTTTATTCTTCCATTCAAGTTCAAATACATTTTTTTAAACTTGTAGTGGATGACACTTGATGTTAATACAGTTTTTTCAAATATTAATTCAATTATTTAAATTTAATTGGGGAAAATGCAGTTTAGTCCAACCGCTTGGCGCGATTTCAAAAATTACTAAACTTGGCGGGAGTTTTTTTTTTTTTGGCTGTACGTTTAGTCTTCGAAGCGTATCAGAGTAGCCACTTTTTTTTTTTTTTTTATTAACGTCGCACTAGAAGCAACACGAGGGCTATTGGCGACGGACCTCGTAATTTTGAACCACGGTCAAGTGACGAGGACGACACCTGAGCTGGCACCCCCCTCTCCTAACATCCACACCACTCCAACGGGAGGACTTTGGGCCCCGAACAGATTTAACGTGCATCAGCCCCGGCTACACGGCGGGTCTTTGGTGGCCAAGGATCGAACCCGCGACTGAACGAAAACCGCCAGCCGCTATCCACGACCTTGACCACTAGGCTACCGCGGCCCCATCAGAGTAGCCACATTTGGGAAAATACCGCCAAATAATTCCTGTCGTAAAGGGTGGTTGGGCTAAACTGCATTCCAGCCATTTAATTTACCGGATGAAGGGAGAAACAAGCCAATGCTTGCAATGGTACAGGTGGTAGAGGGTCGGCGTAGAATCTTCATGCCTTCGGATCGAATCTCATCGAAGTAAACAATTTTTTTATTTGATTTTCAAATAATTAATTTTAGTTTTATATGGGAGGAGAAAAATTTCTCATATATAAGATATTTAGCAGGATATAAATTTAGGAATAAATACCGTCAGTGACGAAGCGTGTGGATAGCTGGAAAAAAATTTCTTTTGCCACTTAATATTAGGATTCTGTCAAATGTATATACATATTCATGTTAATTGCAATTGTTTAATAAAAAGTAGCTAAAATAAAAATTTCTCTTTGTTGACTTAAGTAGAAATTGAATTAAAAAAATTTCCTATATTACTTGTTACAGTATTACTCATGATAAAATGGTATGGAAGTGACAATCAATGCTATTGAAACCAAAACCTCATTCGTTGAAATTTTATTGTTGTTAGACAGCCGCCATGCCATCCAACACTCGGGGAACAGGACTGAGGTCGGTGATTGAGTTGCTATTTGTTTCTTGATACTGTCAAACACCTTTAACAGCGACATGAAATCTACATCCAATGGGTTCCGTCTCATATAGGATTCTTTGGTAATGAAATTACAGGCGATTTGGTTAGGGAAGGAGCCTCTGTTTTATAAGGCCCAAATGCTTCTCTCACCTTCCTTGAATCCAATTCAAAAATAAAAATTTCAAACTAGCAATTATGGAAAATCCTTCCGACTTACCCTTGTATAACAGGGAAATTCTTATTCTCGTCTGCACTTGCTTAAGAGAGGTAGAGGCACCCAAATCACAATTTATAGACTTGCTAGGGGACATACAAGGGGGGGAGGGAGCTTACGTTTGAGAAGGGACAGAACACTTGTCAAATCTGCTCAAATTGTAATTTTTCCCATGCCTCTCCGAAACATCTTTTAAATAATATGGGGTTGGTCACAGAGAAGATATAATTACTTCACCTCACATCTCCTGTATGATGTCTTCAAGATTTTTGGTCTGGTGGAATTGCTATAGTCTTAAATTAAACCAAGTGGAATAAGTCACAACAACATAATAAGATTTAAAGCTTAAATAATCATTAGTTATCGTTTTACTTATTATATGTTCATTTATTTCCCCTCCTCTCTCTCCTGAAGCAAAGTGACCAAAATTGAATGGCACAGATAAAGTGAAACTACTCCATTAAAAAGAAACCTCGGAAACGTTCTCGTTACTGCTCGCATTTTTTGGGATTTGCAGTCTTGTGCACGTCGATTTTCCCAATGACCACTGATGTGAACTGTTGGAGAAAGTTGAAACTGCATACCGATCCAATAGATGCGATCCGTAATGTTCTCCTTCTCCAGTTAATCCAAAAATCGAAAGGGAAAAAAACCTGAATAAAATTTACTGAACAGCACTCGGAACATTCTCTCCATTGTCCGGGCTACCGTTTGTTCGGTGCCCTAAAAGAAGCATTAGGAGAAGAAAAAAATTCATCGAATGAAGATCTAAAAATATGAGAGCGATTAGTTCCTTCAACGTCCGACTTGTTTTTATCATTAATGAACAAAAAGAAACTTCCAATACGTTGGATAAAATGTATAGATTTTAAGTTTTTAGTTTAGTTTTTATTAATGTCGTACTAGAAGCAACACGAGGGTTATTGCCGACGGACCTCGTAATTGTGAACCACGGTCAAGTGACGAGGATGACACCTGAGCTGACACCCCCTCTCTTAACATCCACACCACGCCAACGGGAGGACTTTGGGCCCCGAACAGATTTAACGTGAATCAGCCCCGGCTACACGGCGGGTCTTTGGCGGCCAAAGATCGAACCCGCGACTGAACGAAAACCGCCGGCAACGAATCCGAAACCTTGACCACTAGGCTACCGCGGCCTATTTTTGAAAAGACTCAATATGAATTTAAGTATTTTATAAATATTTATTCATATCAGTGGTGTACCCAAAGGGTTACAAATATACATATGCAACCCCAAGATTTTTTCACGAAACTGAAATATTTCAAGGTAATTCTTTTACTATACTATTATAATTGTTCCAAATTTTAAATCATAAGATTTTTTATCTCTTGTCGTGTTTAAATGTCTTTTATTACGAAGAGAAAAAAAGGATTTCAAATAAGCCAATTCCTGAAAAAAGAATAAACGTATTTGCTGTCTCTGAAAGAGTGTCTCTGGGTCAGAGTTTGCAGACGAAGAGAAAGAGGGGGAGTGTATCCCTATAGAAAAACATTATTTAGATTCATTAAAAATATGACAAGCAATGTATTAAAGTTTAGAATTCGCTTGGAAATTAGAATATATTACAGGTTTTTAAAATTTACAGCTGAGTGAGAAGCTGGTTATTTCTGGCACTGATTCAAAATGTCCAACAAAATTATTGGAAGGATATAAGGTGAGAGTACTTTGATTCTATTTCGAAGATTTTTGATTTAGAACTGAAGTTTATTATTGTGAAGAATAGGTAGATTTGTGACAGGATTTTCATAAGCAGCTATTGCAGTGAAGGTTAAGGAGGGAAGGATGACCGGTGTTGGTTGCACAATCTGGCGCGAGTAGCATTTGGGATGATATTTTCGGACAGGTAAATTGTTCGCTTACGCAGGGCTGCGGAGCCAGGGTTCAAAACGCCGCCGGCACTTTCAAGGTGAACACTCTCTCCCCCTCCAAACGGTCGAAAACACCTAATGCCAAAAGATCTCACATGTGACTTCATTTCATAATAATATTAATTGGATGTCGTGGGATGTTAATAATCGTAATTTTCAACATTCCATTAGAAAATTAGTTTGAAATGCTAAAGGATGCATTCTCTCACATATGAACATAGCTGACAACTACTAATTTCTGATTTTATAGAACGCTGCTTTCATATCTCGTCATTTGAGAATAATGTTTTGAGTTAATTTGATTCAGATGAAAATTTCTTTAATCTATGCATTATCTGTGAAAGTATAAATACTTAATCAGCGAGATTTGCTCATAAATATAATGCATATAACATGTTTCCTTCCGTTTCTGTGAAATAAAGGGATGTCTTTTCTTCCTAAATTACAACTTGAGTTTTGAAGAATAAAAACACGTGAATGTTATTAGCCTTTAACAAATTTATTGTTTCCATGCAATACTATTTCTGATGTTCATGGAACAAAAATCTCCTTTTTCAATCATTAACATGATCTCTTTCAGAATTAATTATTCATCAAAGATGCTTGGATATGATGCATGCAGAATTATTTTCTCAATAAAAGTAACTAAATGATATCATCAAATCAACATATATTGCATGCTCACCATAAAGAGAATCTGTATTTTTTGCACTTTCCATTGCAAATTCCGTTTTAACAATGTTATAGACGCCAACAATACTAGCCACTATTTTAGCATTTATATACTTTTCATAGAAAACATTGCATGTATGATCACACGTGTAGTAAGAGTTCAGAGATGTTTATAGTGCTTTGCCAACAAGCTGGAAAGAATTATTCTCTCTCTGATACTTATCCGTATATCGAAACTTTATAATACTATTGATAAAAATAAATATCGATTGATATCACGCTTATTTGTTAGTTTGTTTTGTATCATAGTATGTTATCATATATGAATAATCGTGCAACCATTGATAAATGTGTTTGTTACAACTCATAAAGCCATTTTTATCGATATGCCTTTACGATATCGATCTATCACTATTGTCAACTGATGGCAAAAACAACTTTGTTACTTCGTGACAGCTCGAATCAAAATACATTCTGGAAAAGGTTACATTTTTTTGTACAAATAATACAATTGTTTACAGCACAATAACATCCAATCGATTGGTCATCGAGAGCAAAGACCACCGGTCAACTATCTAAACAATGCGAGAGTGATTGACACTAACCGAGTATCATTGTGCTGGGAAAGAAAATGTGTGACCCAATACAATAATAATTCATTCTTGATATCACTGAGAAAGTTATCTGGGCCGTCTGGACTCGTTTTCAGCCGGAAGTGGACAGCGAATTCTGGTCACGTGTCATCCCTCCCTCCCCGCGGTCATCCTGATTTTTCTTTTTTAAATAAATTCTCGGCCACGACCCCGATTTGACTGAGCCTACGGCTAACTCACGTGTCCACTTTCTCCCGCGATGCATGTCCGAATGTTACAAAGAATATGCATCCGCTAATTTGTTAAAATGACGAGCCTGTTTGTTATGCTGTTTGACTTTTCTTTCAGATTGTGCTGTGATTTACAATACATTTTGCTCGCAGATACACGTGTTGGTTAATTTATTTGACGCGATTTCATGACCACTCGGTGCACGAAAGGATCGCGAATCACCAAATTTCATCATTTATTCCTTTTTTTGTTTTGTTTTTGTTTTTGAGTGAGAATTGAATGGTCATCAACAGGGGAAAATGACTTCGGTTTGAAAATTATTGAAAAGTAGATTATGAGAGGAGTAATTGATTTTGGTAGGTAACAGATGATGGCATGTTAGGTAAAATAAATTGTGGAGTAAAATAAATATTCAAAAAAAATCGAATCAAATTCTTTAATGTTAATTGTATATGTGTCAAAAAATAAATTTGTTGAACGTTTTCTCTTAATGCTTGAGAAAAATTTAAAAATTTAATTGTTAAATATTTATTTATGGTTGAAATCTTCAGTAGCAAAGTGTGATTGATTATTTATTTTTAAAATGATTAACGAGGAACAAGTTGTTTTTCGAAGGAGTGGAAATTCACTTCAAAAATAATGACGGGAAGTATGAAGTTTAGCTTCTCATTTCCTGTAGTGATAATGAATTGGTTTTCAATCAATCTGTTTTGTAATTACTGTATTTTTAATCTTTGAATTCGAAGTTATAAGAAGGAATTTTATTGAATTTATTCTTTTTATTTACCTTTCGTGATTTATGAATTATGTAAAACTGTAGATATAATTCTGAGGAGGTATCAGAATATGATTCTTTTTGAAGAATCGCTTTTTATTTTTATTTATTTATTTATTTACTTCAGAATTTATCAGAGGTATAGAGAGTTCCTGATATGTATACCTATAATTTTTCTAACCTTTATTTGAAAATTAAACCCTGAGGATTCCCTTAATTTGCCCTTGAAATTTGTTATGAAGGTTATGTATATAAGTAAGGAGGCTCGAAAAGTACGCAGCAATACTCATCTAATTAACTTCTATCTAATATTATCAGAAAACACATTGGAAATTTCAAAATCAAAATTAATATGCACTATATTCTTCTAATTTCACGAAAAATGAATTTTAATTAAATCTGGTTACCTTTCTGTATTACCTTTCGTTTTGCTACCTTTTTGTGTATAGATATATAACACGCCATTTTTACAATGCTGATATGCGTATATGCCTTTTGTATGCGTATATGCCTTATTCGACGCACGTCACACATATCAAACAAAGATTAACTATGAGATTATAGAGAATCTTAAGTAAAATTCTTCTCTATAATCTCATAGTTAATTTTTTTATTAATCTTAATAAAAAAACGGGTAGCAAGTTTAAATTTCATTTTAGTGAAATAATAAGAATAACTCAGCATTTAAAAAATAATTTATACATTTTTAATTTCTAATATATAGGCGAGGGAGTATTGTAACATTTTAATTATTACTGAGAAATAACCTAGATATTTGGATAAAATGTATTCTACATACTAAATGATGGTTATGAACACAAAATGTTGCAAATTATTGCCATTCATGTTGATTTGTTTGTTTTCAGAAAGACGATTGAAGTAATCAGCAGCATGGAGATGATGCAGTTCAATCTCCTGAATTCTGCAATAAAGATCCAGAAACACGCAAAAAGAAATGTATAACTCTGAATGGGGACTATTTGGATAAGAAAAAAAAAAAAAACCATTCAAAACCATTTTGATTTCAATGAGAGTAAAAAGTAAAAGAAAGAAAGAATCGTATAAATTTCTGAAGAAATGTGAAACTGCATTGATTGAAACATAAATAACGCTTGTGTATATCTAGTAAATACTTCACTAAATGGAGAAATAATTAGTAAATTAAAAAAGTTACAACACAGTTGAAAACACTTCGAAATCTATCCAAATCAAATACCTTTGCCAAATACGATACTGTCATAAAAGTGGAGAAGATAAGAGATTTTTATCTTTATATATATTGAAAATGAAAAATTTTGTAGTTATGTAATAAGTAATTAAAGCATAGAAACAGAAAAAAAAAAATTTTGAAAATCTTATAGTTTACAGAAATTTGAAAATTATGGGAAACTCAATTTGATATTCAATAAATTTATTGATTAAGGATTATAATTATTTCCCTACTGATACTTTATGCCATATATATATATATATATATATATATATATATATATATATATATATACATCAGACGAATAGAAAAAAAATATCAAGAAATTTGGAAACATTGTAAAAAATCTTTAAGAAAATTTTGAAAATACAAAGAAAGGAGAAAAATATATTTAACATTTTAACAGGATTTTGACTGCAAAGCTGGGTAATCATAGAATTATTGAGCTAACGATCCCCATGAACAAAATATATTATTAAAATATGGTTATAACACAAAAAAAATATATATATTAAGAAAATTTTAAAAATTTAAATCCAAAGGGGAGAAAAAAAGAAGAAAACACTCAGAAAACCTTATATATATATATATATATATATATATATATATATACGCACACACTATAACAAAAAAAAAAGAAAGAAAACTGACGTACTAAGAAGGAGTTGCCCGATTGTAATGAAATTTCGTATGAAAACACATTTGGACCAAACATGTGCAAATGATTAAAATTTGGTGCCCAATGAATGAATAGCTGGAGCTACAGTGCGTCGGAACTGCGCTCTCAGCAGGTGTATATAAGAAGCGATTCTCAATCGGATGGTCAAGTTTTCTGTTGCATTGCGATTTAGGATACCTTTCAACGACTGAAAAAAAATGCCTTGCCACAGGATTCGAGCTCATTACGAGCAATTGTCGCAGTTTGAAAGAGGTCATCATTGGATTGAAAGATCCAGGTTGGGCAAATTGGAGAATCACTCGTCATATGGGTTGAAGTGATGTGGCGATTAGAAGATGCTGGCTTCCAACTGTGTCCTGACGATCATCCAAGACGTGTCTGAAGACGCCCAGGGTAGCGTGCCGATCCTGCTTTCATCATTGCACACCACACAGGCCCTTAATCAGGAGTTATGGTCTGGGGTGCAATTTCTCTTGATAGCAGGACCCCTTTGGTTTCGTCATTAGAGGCACACTTATAGCACGTCTACGACATTCTGAGACCTGTTTTGCTACCGTTCCTTTTGGAGTACCCTAGCCTTATTTTTCAGCAAGATAATGCCAGACCACATACGGCACGTGTTGCTATGAACTGTGTTACAGCTTGTCAAACATTTCCTTGGCCAGCAAGATCTCTCTCCAATCGAGCATATCTGAGATATGATAGGAAGGCGACTGCCTATGCCAGAGAATGTTGATGACAGATACTTGGAGCAAATTTGACAAGAAATTCCATAGGAGACCATCAAGGAGCTTTATCACTCTATGCCACGTCGTGTAACAGCTTGCTTGCATCCAGGCTAGAGGTGGGTCAACACCTTATTGAGCTATTTACCTTGTAACTATGTAACTCTAGAATAAATCATTCAATTCTTCTGAAATTTTAATCATTTTCTATTCTGTACATAATTTTCCTATCCGCCAATTTTTGTCTCCATCGGACAACTCCTTCTTGGTGTGTGGTTTTTGTGCCAGTGTAAAAATGCTTTATGATTCTGGGTTGAAACGAACACTTTTTTTTTCATTTAAGATTGTTTACTTATTTTGCTCAGAGAGACATTCAATAATTCTATGTATTTAAAATTGATAGAGCAAGAGACGTAGCTCTGCCGTCTCGATTACATCGGAAAAGAGAGAATTGTATGGTACATTCTATTTTATAGGTAGAGATATTTCCAGATCACGTCGTATCGGATGAAGGGATTCTGAAGGATTTTCATGACGTCTGTAGGTCTAGTAGGGATTATTTCTCACAGATTTACGCCGTGAGAAAGCTGATTCAGCATATTTTATGAGCGTGTGATCGAATAAATAAAAGAAAAGTTTGGAACTGCATCAGCAAATAAGAATGAACTCTTTACTAATGGGAAACATTAGAAAATTAAATTAGTTTTATGTGAGATCAGTACATTACATCAGTACATTATGTGCTTTCAGAAAACTAATTTTTGAGTTTCGAAATGGAAGTTTATGCTATTTTGCTTAAATTTTTATATATTTCAATGTATTACAAAAAAGGATCACTATTTTAAAAATGTGTGGTGCGTTTTTTAAAAAAATTAGTTAAATTTTTTAATACTGTTTTTAATATCAAATAATTTTAAAATTTGGAAAAATTACGTTAGCCAAAACAAGATTATGTGATTTTTATAATCATATTCATAAAATATCTAAATTCATTTCAACGTGAAATATTTTGGTAAATAAACCTAAAATTCCAATTCACATAAAAGCAATCATTTCGTTTTTCGAAATCGAATATGAAGTACATGTAAAAACACGAAATAAATCAACAGTAATTCAGTATCAAATAACTCAGTCACCGAAATTGAGACCATTCAATCATTTCGACAAAGTTTCTTCAAAATGAAAGGAAATGCCTACTTCAAAACATTGAAATACTATAATTTCGGTTACAAACTCTCAAATTACATAGAATCAAGTTCGCAAATTATTTCATTGTCTGTTTGTGTTTCTATTATTTTGGTTGGGAAGAGGGTAGAACGTTCGAATGTCAAAGAATACGCAAAAGAAAAAAGATGTTGTTTGCCCTCTTTTGATGGTTTTTCCGCTAACTCTAATTGGGTCGATCACTTTTTTTTTTTTTTTTGGCCACTTCCGCCTTTCCCACGCTAGTCGCCAATTATTACGCCAAACGTCGCCTGCTGTTTCTTTTTTATTAGCCTGAAGATGACACAGTCGAGGAAGAAAAGTGATTTTTTGTTCGCTAATTAACACCTTTGAAACAAAAACGACATTCTGCTAAATTTGAACTTACAGGTGAACAAATTATGATTAAACGAAGATGAAAAAAAAATTACCAGCTAATTATTGGTAATTTATTCTCTTCACTTTCTTTTTTTTTTTTTTTTTTTTTTTATTTATTCTAATATCACATGTATACGTCAATGCAAAAAATATTGGAAAATATTGTATGTAAAAAAAAATGTACAAAGTTTAAAAATAGTTTTTAGTAAGAAGCGAGAATTTTATTTAATAACTCCATATATCGGAGGTATACAAGTCATTGTGTCCAATTTTGAAATCTTAAAAGAGTGCAGTTTAAAAGTTCCTTTTTTGTGTTTGTTTATGTACAACTTGCTTGTAAATGAACATTGTGAATAAACCCTAGAACATTTCATTCTCTGGTTACTACTGACTTTTAAATTAAAATACCTTTTTCAAGCCTTTTCATTTCTTAAAAGTTTATTGATCATTATTTTAAGAAATGGACATGGGGCCTTTTATCTCCAACATACAGAACTTATTAAATAACAGAAATAAACATATGATGGCGTAAAAAAGAACTGTCAAAATTGAAAAAGTGTGTTCGTATTTTGTGTTTGAATTTCATTTCAAGAATACAATGCGCTTAAAGCTCCCGCCTCCCCTCCATTTTGATTTCGTGGACGTAATGTTAATCCTACGGAATTTCGACTTAAGTTCTCCCATCTTTATTATTTGATCTATTTGAATGCAATAAAGTGCATCTGAAAAAGCAAAAAATAATTAATACTTTTGCGGAATTACTGCGGTCTTCAAAGAATATTTTTAAAGATCGCAGGCAAAAAGTAATTCCACAGAAGCATTTATTACATACTGCTCTTTCAGATGCACTTTATTACATTCAAATATATCAAATAGTAAAGATGTGAGAACTTAAGTCGAAATTCCGTAGGATTAACATTACGTCCACGAAATCAAAATGGAGGGGAGGCGGGAGCTTAACCTATTGATAAGTTCTGTGATTCTCAAACATTTTCGATTCACGGTGCTTTTTGAACTGCAGTCTTACCACGTCGCCCTATCCTTTGTCAAAACATGTTTAATCATATGTAATAGATAAGAATATGACATTCCACAGCGCCTGTAGGAAGACACTGTGGAACACACTAAAGGAACCAATGGGTAATTGTAATTTATATTTTTAGCTAGAATTTTAAAAAAGGAATACAAGAAAGCGTAAAATTATGCAGAATTTCGGAAAGTTATGAGACCGCTAATATGAGTATTATGGTCTTGAAGTTATTAACATGTGCTAACATTTTGTTATTTGGGGGAAATGGCGTCAATAAAAATGCGAGTGCATAAAGTAAAGGATACAGGGCGTTAGACTGATAAGATTGACATTTTAATACATTATGATTACAATGATTAAATTTAGTTTGTTTAAGGTATATTTACGTATTACTAAGATATATATTTAATTTAATATTTTATTGTCTGCTTTCTTTTAATATCCAAACAGAATATTATGATCTAATTTAATAATTCATCGTTTGCTCTTGTTTTAATATATGATTTAATAATTAATTTTTATAGTAAAATAAGCTGTTTTTATTCTGCCTTTTATTCACATTGGCAACCTTTCTGTACTTTGAAATGTTTTGCTTGTGAAATAAAAATGCATTAAGAATTTGAAAAAGAATTTTTCTTTTTTTCGATAGTAATTGCTTCTGTGGAGCCTGGGGTTGGAAATATGCTTGCTTTAAGCTAATTAAAATTCATCTTGAATAAATATACTTTTTCGAGAACTTAATAGTAAAAAGGAGGGGGGGATGTTAAAATAAAATTAGCAGAGTCAGTATCAATTCGCTGCTTCTTTTATGGAGAAAACACCGCAAAGAATTTTGATATTGCCCTGAGTAGGCATTACTTATATTCTTTAGATTTCTTTAACTTATTCTTACCATTCCAAATATCCTCATTGGGTGAATTTTTGGATATTCTTATAACAAATTCACTGCATTGGGAGTAAGAGACTCAATTATTCATTAACGATTAGTCAAAATCTGTAACCAGTTTAAGATATTGTTCAGAGTGTGTATACCTAGCTTCCCGAACCTCTGCAGCGTTCCTTTGACTCCCTATAATTCCTCTATCTACTAATTCCTTTTCCTTGTAGATTTTTTAAGTAGTAAATTTCATTTACATATACCCCGGTTCTTTCACAAGGTGAGGTTCTTATATTAAATATCACAGTAAAGCAGTCCCAGATGTTAGTTACAATGAAATGTGCTGGAGAATCTGCTCCAGACAGAACTCACACACGTGCAATCTACAACAGAATTTGTTCCTCCACATTCTGAAAAATACTAAAGTTTAAAAGAAAGGCATAGTTCCGATTTTTTTTCTCTAGCGTTACACATCTTTGATTTTAAAAATCTTTTTCACTTCCTTAATGCAAGTGAACGATAATTCTTAAGCTCGGAATTTGAAACTTTATCTCTAAGAGTCAGTTGTGGGATCAGCATACATTGATAATTAAAAATGACCTTGAATTAAAAATTGTACAACACCATTAGTGTGGCTGAAAGGACTTTAAATATAATTGTAATAGCATTAAAATATTAAAGATATAAAAGAAAGGTAGATGATATATCGAATTTTTCTTTCCACTTTTTGTACAAAATACGAAATATTCTTAAATTGTTCGATATTTGGTTGATAAAAATTAGAAGAAAAAAAAATGATGAAGCAGTAAATTTGCGTAGCAAGTATACAATCCATAAATTAGTAAATTGCAATTTGACTGTAATTAATTTATTTCATTCGCACTATGTGTATGCTGTATTGACTTAGACTATAAATATTCTCACACATATTGAATATAAATATTAATAATTTTTGAAAACCTTCTTCGTGAAGATATCTCTACACTCCGAATAAAATTTAATTAACACATGTTAGGTATTTGCTTAGTTAAGTAATCGTGAACAATCTTGAAAAGACATAAAATTTTTCTAAAGTGTTATGCCACGGTAACCTAAGAACGATATTGACTTATATTAAAATGTTGTGGAATTTAATTTATGAAAACAAAGCAAGTCTCCGAAAGACAAGAGACGATATTTTTCTCCCTCCTTTAAATGTAGAACATTACTTTTAAGTAATTTTTGTGCACGTAATAAGTTATATTTCATTTATTTCCCTACAAATTATTTCCAAAAAAGGGGGTCGTTATAAATGGACAATGGGGTATTAGGAAGGGGAAATGGTAATTGGACAACTCAATGTAGTATTATTCACAGGTCGTTTTTTTCTTCCTCTAATTTCCTGAGTGTGGCACCCTTCGCATCCAAGGAGATCGTCGCCATGATATTTCCGACCGATGGATTCATCTTCGCCTTCTCTGCTGCATCGGAAACAACCCATTGTTTTGATAGTTGCTTTGTTTCTGGATCAAAATGATGAATCGAGGTCTCATCTTGGGTAAAAACTCGACCCAAAATGAACAATGACTACTAAACCGGCTGCAGTGAAATTTTGCAAGCAGCAAATGGCAACAATTATTTTTTGGCAGCAAATGGTTGCCAGATCAAAACTACCCTATGATTAAGTCTCAAATCTTTAAGGCGTCATTTAACAAAGGGCAGCACGCAAAAATATGGTAGCACTAACTTCCCTTATGAAAGCCAACTGTTGTCAAAAACAGGTATTTTTTAAGTCAACCTCGCATGCCTGTTATTAATTAATTATACATCATAATATTTTTTGAGTTACATAACGTTATAGTCTAGACATAAAAAGGTATTCACTTGAAATTTGAATTTTCGCATATTGATAACAAATATGTTTATGGGACAATTGCAATATAAAGAAATTTTTTGAAGAAGATAGTATCACAATAACATTACAAGATGTATTAAGGATAGTTTAAAAGCATTGTTTCGTGCTTTAATAGAAAACAATGCCTTTAAAGAAGGAAGGTTGTCTCAAACTCCAATTTCTTTTTGTAAGTCTTTCAAATTCAGCGTAAAGAATAATCGAAAATCGCATAATTCAGTTTCTGGAAACAAGTGTAAAAAACATTCTTTATCTGGTATAATCTAAACATATAGGTTAATTGCTTATTAACGTCACTTAGTAAGCAACGCTTTTTGGCGACTGACCTCGTAATTTTTAGCCAAAGTAACGAGACGATAACGACACCTGAGCTGGGATCCCATTCACTAAAGTTCCTAATAGCGCCAACGTGAGAGTTTTGAGCCCCAACAGATTTAACATGCATCAACTACACTACACGAAGATCATCGTAAAAGAATATTGCGAATAGTTGTGAGGATTATCCTTCATTATTTAATTCTACTGCCATATATTTTCTTCTAATTGCACGGTTAATAACTATTGGACTCCAATTGAAGATACGCGAGAGAAAGATAAAAAGCTTTATTTATCAATGAAGAATATATAAGGTCGTTCTCTCACGCGAATCCCACTTAACTCACCAATTCTCGATTATGATCAACCAATGAAGGCTTAGCTTGCCAATATCCTCGTTCTGATTCAACCATTGCGAAGTAACAGCCGATTCTTATCATAGAAATTACGGAAAAATTTCTGCAAACGAAAATATTAACTGCGATACTTTAATACAACTTATAAATATTTATCAACCTAACATTATCTTCTTCATCACTTCATTTTCATCTCAATTCAATTTCATTTATATATTACTATCTCTAATTCAATTCAATGCACTTCTTATCTTCATCTCATTTGCCTAATCACGTTTCATTTTGGTTGAGAAGAAACTGTAATTTTACGCAATTCAAATTACTATAAAGTCTCCGAGGTTAGTGAAAAGAAAATCAGGAATATCTTAACGTCACGTAGTGATTTAATCCTTTCAAGCTTTGATCTCCGATATTGCTTTGCAATAGTAAAACTAAACTTTGTATCAACGATTGTCCAGGAGCTTAAAAAAAAACCTGTAAGAATTTATAAGTTTAAGATAGTAAAACTTAAACATTACAAGGAGGAATAATCCTAAAATTATTTATAATAATAATAGTGATGGAAATCATTTTAATAAATAATAAGAAAAATATTTTAATAATAGTAGTGAATAATTTAATTTTAAAAAACATTACTTCATTTCAGGAGCAAAGCACTGTGTGAAACTGTTAGAATAGTGGATGGAAAGAGCTAAACCAACCCATCAAGGATCTTGGAAGAGCGTTAGTCTTCACTTGAAACAGTTCGTTACTCTTGTTTTCAGGGGCTACCACAATCTCCGGATATTCAAATGAGCCTCAGAGTTTTTGCAAAGCTTCATGAGAAAGTTTAACAAGCCCAGCCGAAATGTCATCCTCGTCATTTATCCATCATTCAAATTTGTGTGGGGTTTGGGAAGTAACGCCTTGAGAATTTCCTTAGCAGCTTTAATACTAACAAATGAACTCCAGAATCTGACTTATGCTGTATATCACAAATGAGTGAATATTGTACTCAATGCATTCAATAGTCTTCTTTTTTTCTTATCTTATGAACTTTATATTTGCTTTAAGCTCTAACATTATAGTTATAAAATCAAACATTTAAGGTAATTCTTAGAATTACTTTTCAAACTCGACTGAGTTTTAATTTTACGATTATTTTCAGTGAATACAGTCGGATTCCGTTATCTCTCAGTAGCTGGAGTTCATCGTTTCTATGCCGAGGTACAATATTAGCATAAATTGAGTGATGATATAAATTCAACATCCACATGAATTTTCTACGTTAACACATCAATCAATAACTCCCGAGACTAACATTGAAAACAACATTTTTTTTGCAAAATTTTTTTTTATTCATCAACATAACACCTTTTG
>BMAW01012950.1:105130-124107 GCA_019974015.1 Nephila pilipes
CTTCTTCCATTTTAAACAAACACAAAACGACTTATCTCCAACCTCGATAACCCAGCTGTTTCGGTCCTGATCGACTTAAAATTTTGACACTTCTAGCTAAAGGTTCACCTAGAAAGACCTGGTTACTGGTTTACCAATACGCCATCTCTGCTAGTCTCGGAGTTATTGATTGATGTGTTATATATATATATATGTGTGTGTGTGTGTGTGTGTGTGTGTGTGAGAGAGAGAGAGAGAGAGAGAGAGAGAGAGAGAGAGAGTTTGTGGGAGTGTGTGTGTAATTTTTATTTTCCGTGTTTAATGTATGGGGATTTCTATTTATATAAATATTTTTCAGTTTCTAATGTTACTTGGTCGTATGTGGTTTTTTTTTTTTTTTTTTTTTTTTTGATATATTTTATATTATGGTAGTTCCATATTTTTGTAAAATATTTTTGTGTAGGTGAATATAAAGCCTTTAAAACCAGTTAAAAACTGCAAATACGTTGTGAGCCAGATTCAGAGTTTACAAATGTTTCAGATCATTTTCTTTCTTGGTTTATTTCTCCTATTTGTTTTCGAAACAAAAATCCATGCTTAAATTTGTTCTTATGCTTATTTTGAGGTTGATCTTTTTGCTTAGCTTATTTTCTTGTTTTCCTTCAATTATATTCTTTTTCTTATTATTTGATGATGAAACTCTTTTTTTTTTCTATTTTTATGCTATAAAAAATATGCTCATATTTTCTGCTATAACTATAAGAAAAATAGGTAGTTAGTAATTTTGACGAAGAACCTCATTCCCCTCTCGCTTTAAAATTTTATCCATTTTTTGTCCTTTAAATTTTCTCAATTGGCATTGACGACGGCACTTAAAATTTATTTCATTTAATTTCAACTACTTTTTCTACCTTAAAAACCTCTCAATATCCCACAGACGACAGGCAAAACGGAGTCATTTTTCGTCTCCGAACTGAAATCCTGCCCCCTTTAGCTCTGTGACCAATGCGGTAGGTGATTCGTTAGCTTGCTTCCGTGGTGTCCAATCGCAGTTTGGTCTATCATCTCCTTAACTTCGCGATAATTCAGCAGTTCCTCACTCTGCTGATATCCCAGACTTTCTTTGTCTTGAACCTAAATTTTGATAACATTTTAACAATTATGAAAATTCAATTAATTTTGCTCTTTTTAATTTTAAATATTCTGATGGGAGAATAAATTAAATTTTCAATAGGATCCTCACATAATTTTTGACCGTTGCCGTTGCAGGGAGGCTTAACATGTAAACCAAGATTCACGTGATTCGAAAGTGACAGTTACAGCAGATTTATGCTTGAAAAGAGTAGGTGCAAAAAATAATAAATTTGAAAAAAGAAAACGTAAAATTTAATTGTGAGGGGGATTTTTTTTTTTTTTTTTTTTACTGAAGATCTTCATTTACAAGACATTTTATAGATCTATTTTTATAACTTTTCAGAGTCATAGAAGCATTTCAAATGCATTCTTTATATTTGTTTCTGACTTTCAGTTAAGAAGGATCTTTTCTGAAAATATATTTTCGGTAAGAAACTGAACAGCGATCTCATTTCTTCAGTCTTTATCCAATTCTTTCAATATTAAATTTAGTTGAAACATATGTTCATTACATCTTTAAACTGACAGGAAACGACCATATGTACATTTTATTATAGCGATGAAAATTTCGTTTTCACCTTCATAGAAACACTCCTCGTTCTTTGTATACAAACATTTCTTTTAGTTTTAAAATGTGTAACCAATGACTAGGAAATATTTTTAAACATTTTTTTTTTCCATCTTACAGAATAAATATTCTTCGAATTCTTTTTTTGTAAAAATATCTTACAGAATATCTTACAGAAGAAAATATTCTTCGAATCCTTTTTTTTGTATTTTTCATGAATAATAGTTATTATTACAATTAATAAATAGACTATTATGTTTCATTAAAAAAAGTGTATAGGAATTATGTGTACATTCCTTTTTTTTTTACTAGAATATGTAAGAATCAAGGTTTTTGATGTAAGAGCCAAATCTGTCTAACATATTTTTATGTGATCCAGACTTTAAAAATGAAAAAAAGGTAAAAACTAATTGACATGAAGAACTGTCAAAAATAGCGAAGAATAGGGTATATCAATGGGGTGCGTCATCCGTGTTTACAAAATACAGAGAACCCCATGGGAAAGAAAAAAATCACTAGGGTTCCTAGGGGGTCTTGATTCTTATACTTAGGTACCTAAAAACGTTAAGCCTTTGAAGGTTTTATTACAGAAAAATCTCTCAAATTTAGGAGAGGGAAGGGAGTATACCTGAGATTAAGGGCAAAATTATATTTTTGCAAGCTATTGCCATAAAATTTTGATGAGATACATACTTTAAATGACATTATAAGGAAGTAATGATATAAAAATAATCGTTAGTAAATTATCGAATCGCTTTTCTAAGAAGAATTTCGAAAGGATATATATTTTCAGATTTGAAGAAGGTATTCAGACTGAGTTTAAAGGAGGCGGACACATGTCGCAATGAGTGATGTACGAGGGTACATCGTAAAGTTTTAGTTACAACTAAGAAACAATCGCGAGACATCTGGGAAAATGTATTCTCAAATTTATTCATTTTTCAAGAACATCCGATTACCTGTCTCGTCTATTATCATAAATGTTATTCTTACTATAAAATCTAAATTTCAACTTAAGCTCAAGCACACTGCAAGTAAATAAAACAGTCAATTATAACTAAAATGTTGTTTTTATTGATACTCTAACAGGGAAAAGGCTCACAAATAATTAACTTTCACTATCCACGAGTTCTATCAAGTTCTATAATTTATCAAAGAAAGCTCTAACTGGAATACGATGCAAGTACCTTCAATAATAGCTCCTATAGCGCCGAGTTGCATTCTCACCAAATCTACTTTACACGCCTGAAGACTTCCGTGCACATCACATCAACACTTTTCTTTTCACGGTATCCTTACTAATCTTAAATTCAATTCACTGTTGCTTTTATACGACTTGATTATCTCTACTCACTCACTTCCAAAGTTTACTTAATTTGCATCAATTTTCTTTTGGTTGGAAAGGAGTTGGGAACTTAAATATAAAATCAGAAAGAAAATCTAGATGTTAGGAAATTTCAAAATTTTTATTTGAAAATATAACTTTATTAAATAAGGTATTGTCGGCGTCTTCAATCCATGTTCATGAAACTTCTGATTTTTGTCAGCAGAAATCTGAATTAAATGAGATATTACATCATCAGGGTTATTAAAAACTGTACCATTTAAGAAGTTCCTCTTGCAACGGAACAAATAGAAATCTGAAGGCGTAAAGTAAGATGAAAATACATCGCAAACTAGTACCAATAATTTTTGGCTAGTGACCAAAGATGTGTGAGGCTTATGTTGGAAGATAACATTCTTACGATTTGCAAATTCTGGTCGCTTTTCTCAAACAACATCACTCAAACACATCATCTTTTGTTTTAACCGAGTTGTTGAACGTAGATATTTGATTTAACCGTTTTGTTTTTTCGTAGGAATTCAAAGCGCAGAATTTTCCTTTGTAATCCCACCAAACTGATGCCATTTTTTTTTTTTTTTTTTGGTGAATTTTAGTTTTTAATGTTGTCTGTGCTGGTTCATCCTGCATCATCCACGATCTTTTTCTATTAAAGTTATTATAAACTATCCAGTTCAATGCCAGTAATCAGTCGCTTCAGAAATAGATAATTTTCGTTGTGTTTCAGAAGCGAATCGCAGATGCTAATGTTGCGTCAAATGAATTTCCTTAAGCTGATGAGGGAACCATATCCAAGATGTTTTGTTTATTTTTATTTCATTTATTTATTTTGCAAGCATTTATGGGATATATATAACTTCTCTACAATCTCACGTGCTGTGCTATGAAGGATTGAATTAAGAATGGTCTTGATATAGCTACTTCGACGGACAGATAGTTGTGCACTTTTGAGTAAAAAAAATCATCAAAGCAAAATTTAGCAAATCAATTTTGACACTACCTTTCTTTCAAGGCTTCATTCCCATGTACGATATAAAACTTCTATGCTTACAATGTGTTCCTGTCTATCTGGAAATAACACTATAAAATATGTCTTAAAGAGCGTTTTGTTCTTCCATTTTTAAATTGGGAACTAAAAGCAAAACTGAAAAAAAAACTGAGCGGAAACATTTTCTTACTAATTAAAAGTGGAAACCCAAACCACAAAAAAAATATAGATTAGATGCTTTGAAATCGTTGACAAAACAAAAGAATATGCTAAAGTTATCTATCGACAAAATCCGCAATCACTGTGTTGATATCCCAAAAGTTCTTATCTCAATTAAAACTTTATTTGTGATTTTAGGTTCAAAGATTCTGCTCCGTATTTGATAAATTTCTGTTCAATGACTCTCCAAATCACTAATCTTTAACATTTTTAAAACTCTTTCAAATCTCTCTCTTACGCAATTTCTTATTCACAATCTGTTCCATCACATTTTTTTCACTCTGAAATTATCGAGAAACGAATAAGAATGTCTG
Source organism: Nephila pilipes (assembly GCA_019974015.1). Lineage (NCBI taxonomy): Eukaryota > Metazoa > Arthropoda > Arachnida > Araneae > Nephilidae > Nephila > Nephila pilipes. The sequence goes on from BMAW01012950.1 coordinate 109,675, forward strand.
AGATAAACTGTTTAACAATTGAAAAACCTGATCTGTTCCACTTCAAACACAATAGATTCATTTTATTCTACATTAGTATTATTACTGGGTCGATGAAATGAGGTCAGAATATCCAATGGTCACAGTAATGAATTTAAATTTCAAAGGCCTGTTTCTTAAAGGGAAAAAAAGCAAAGTTTTGTATAACAGTCATTGCACTGAAAGACGCTATAGACTTAAACAAAATATTAATTATTATATTGACATTGAAGGCTCTTGAAATGCTATAAATTTTGCTCATAATATTATCACACAAGAACTTTTCTTAAATTACACGTTTATTTTTATCCCAATTCATGTGAAAAGTATTGCATCATTTCATAAGAGATACCATTAGAAATAAAAGTAACAAGTTTAAAGTAATTGTTACTACGATACTTACGAATGATTTTTAAAAATGGTTAAATTTTTAATCAAATTTTAAAAAAAAATATATAAATTATATAAAATATTTTAAGAAGACATGTAATTTATTGACTATTTATTTATTGATGTCACCATTTAAAAGCTACATGAAGGCTACTGGCGATGGACCTCGTAATTTTGAACCTCGGTCAAGTGACGAGGACGATACCTGAGCGGCCACCTTTCTCTCCAAACTTCCACACCACACCAAAGGAAGCAGAGTCTAATTTCTTAACTGCATCGGTCCTGCTACATGGCTGGTTTTTAATGACACAAGAATTCGAACCCACAATTCTACGGAAACAACGCCACCACAAGTATGCAACCGTGGCTTCTAGGCTACCGCGGCCACATTTTAAGATTGCAAGAAATGTAATCAAAAAATGGAGTTCAGAGAATGGCAAACTCATATTTTTTCTGATACTGTATAAGCAAATTTATGCGGAAACAGTGAATTGAAAGTTGTTAATTTCGTTTTCTAGTAAATTGTAGTTTTATTGAAATCATCCCATTCCATGATAAATTTATTTGATTAGTCCTCAATTAAATTTTAATTAACTGAATTTTACTATTTTAACTTTTACTTGGAAAACATTTCCTGAAATTGCTCATCTAAATTTATTGATACTGAAGAATCTTAGTAGGCGTTTAAAAACGTGTTAATTTTTTTTTACCGCTTTACAAAATATTGCTAATAATAATTGTTAAAAATTATAGATTTTCCTCATTTTCAAAATGGACTTAAATACTCAAAAAAAAAGTCTATTGCACTGAATCTCTTTCAGTTTCATAATCATTTTAATACATTTAATTATCTTAATTTAATCTTTTAATCTTTCATTTAATTATCTTAAACAAGTTTAAGAATACTTAAACTTGTTTTTCTTGTAACGTGGGTTTAGGTTGCTGAAATTTGACACGATAGTTCAGAGTTTATTCTAACAAAATGTCTCTTCAGAAACTACTCCACACCCTCCCTTTGTTTACTTTCTTTAACTTCGCACTTTTTGAAAGACTTTGAAAGTGAAACTAGACGCGTGGAACGATAAGGAATTTGAGTCGCAAGCAGGAAATGGAGAAGTCGAACAGCATACTAATGGCAGTAACACCCTCGTGCAAACATTATACCGAAACCTTAAATTAATCTTATTGCGTGATATTTATTTAGGTCGTTTTATAAAATGAAAACATGAGAAGAGTATTGACAGAAGCTTTTAGAACTAATTCCGAAAACATTTTATGAAGTTGATGTACATAATATCCTATTAAAATAATATACTTTGACATAGAAACTTTAACTCAAATAACAGGATTCCAAATGAAAAAAAAAAGACAAAAATAAGATTAAAAAGATTGTCAGAAATATTTCAACTATATTTTTGACTAAGTCTTATTTGGTTATAAATAAAAAAATAAGCATGCAGTACGAAACTTTTTATCCATTCATATTATAAATTAGATTATTTTGTTTTTACAATATAATGAAATTCCATAAAATGGCAAAGGAATTAAGAGTGATAAATAAATAAGGGAAATATATATGTGTGTGTGTGTGTGTGTGTGTATGATAACATTATTCTGAACGTATTTTTGGGGAAATACATAAGGAAAACATATAATTTGATAGTTTCTTTAATTTTTAAAAGTATTTAAAAATAATTACAAAAAAATGAATCGTATTTTCTGTATTCATTTACAAATTAGTCAAATATAGATTTCTAGAATGGAATTAACTATCAAATATCTGACTATCTGACTTAGAAAAGTTTCAAGAGATACTAAAGTAAATAATTTGATTGTTAGATATACATAAATAATAAAATAGTAAGATTTTGTGAATGAAAAGAAACCAATTAAAATCGTCAAAATGAAAAGAGAGGGAGAGAAAGTTTAAATGCTAGAATTCACAAAGTTTTACATTATATGAAATCTTAAGTTAAATTGCGTGAAAAAAACTAATAAACTCAGAGAATTATTATTTTTAGTTATGTGTGGATGAGTATTCAAGATAATATTAATGTTTATGTATAGGAGAGAACATTGAGTAAAGGAAAAAATGATCTTATTTCATTGAAACAGGAGAAACGAGCAGAATGTTCATGCATCTAAATATATCATAATTTTATCGTACATAACTGTAATAAATAATAAAATGTATAATAAAATGTAAGACAAAAATACTTAATACATTTAATAACAAATTAAAATGCCTTATATAATAACCGAATTATATTAAATATTAATTTATAGATTTTTTTATATAAGATTAATATAACTTACAATTAGTCCACATTATAGCATAGATGGATTAAGCTTGACAAAACTCCATCAGAATAATATAGATGGATTTAAATCAAAACAAGGTAAATTTGTTTGAAATTTCCGGTATAAAATTTTAATCCTGGCTTGAATAATTTCTCCATTTTAAACCTTATTTATTTTTAGTGAGTAAGTTATATCTAAATCACGAGTCAAAACAGGAACAGAATATAAACTACTTTTCGACATCACTGTTTAGACACCATGATGTCGTTTCACAAGATTTAGTGCAGTGAAATACTTTCCCTCTAAATGATTATAAGTAACAAAATATCTCACTCATTCAAAAGAATTGCACAACGAAAAATAAACGAGCTGAAATTATTTAAACAAAGAAACGTGTTTTCGTGCAACAAAGCATGCTTGTTCAACCCAAACGACTTTATGGATCGCTTTGGAACAGCATTTTATTACGGACAGCAGCATTGCATGTGTGTTTGTGTGTGTGTGTGTGTGTGTGTGTTGTGAGATGAACTCCATTTATCACCATCTTTTTAATTTGGGTACTTTAAACGCCAATTCTAATTTTCAGGTTAAAACTACTACTACTTTCACTTCTCAAGTCGTGGGAAACATCTAATCTCCCAAGTCTCATTTCTGAGATTGAGTACATTCTTCAATGAAATATATTCGTATGAAATACAATTTCAAAAATTGTCCTGCACCCACAACATAATGACTCTTCTAAATTATTAGCGATCAAAACACACCGAGCAGTCAATCTGTCTGGACCTATACACTCTGGGTATAAGTTCAAACACATTGCAAATTAAAGGCGAATGTGTTAGTTTGGCCGTAGACAGACTGGATGCTGCTAGCTCGAGCATCACATATCCACCTCGCGTCTAGCAATGGACTTACGTAGGTTGTTGGTTAGGTATATAATGTGTATCACCCACTCACGGTGATATATATGTAGACGATCCGCACTTTTTTTAAAATGAACTCAACCCTATAATTGTTTGCGAATAAAAATATAAAAGGAAAAATATGACGTACTTGAGTCAATGTACTGAGATAATCCCATAGTAATAGAATATGATTCGAAATGATAGAATGCTATTCTGTATTTTTTTTAACAATATAAGTTTTTAAAAAAAAATTCATATGACCCAGCTCCGTCAGCCACAGGGTGACACCTGGCGGATCACATGCAGCTTATGGTTTAGGCACCCCTGTTATGAGATGTCTTAATTGATTGCAGATAACATCTAAATAACTTCAATATTTCAATTTTAGCCACTGATCCCTTGCTGTTAACATTGCCACGATGTGAGCAAAATGATTGCAATAAAATGAACAAAATAACCGAATTTATAGAATTTATAATACTTTTGAGAAAGACCCACTGGAGATGCTGTTAATAAAATTTTATTTAAGTAATTTTCATAAAAAATGAAATGTTGGTTGGTTTTATCGTTTTTAATAATAAAAAAAAAAGTATTGCTAAAAACCATAAAATAAAATTTATACTTCTGTAGTTTTGTATGTAATAAATCCATAATTTTTGCCGTTAATGTATGATCTCATAAAGCCAAAACATTGGAGTTATTACTATCCAAGCATGCTCGTAGCTTTGCCAATTAGCTTTACAATTTTTTTCTAAGCCGATACTAAAATTTTACCATTACCTAAATTAAATATTACAATATCAAAAAATAAACCTTTAATTTTTTATGGATGTATTTTAATTTAAATATTTCCAATTCTTAAATAATATTTCTTACCATGATTGCGGATTGTGTTCAAAAAGTGTAAGATTTCATTTTTCTATATAACCGTCTTAAAGGTTCCACTAAGACAATTATATAGAAAAATGGAGGCTTGAACACATTGAACACAAATAGAACTTATATATTTTCGGTATCATAGCGTGGAAGCTAGAAGAATCTATTTCTGGTATTCAGATAAATTCTACATCAAATTGTTACAATTCAAATTTGTGATATTCTCTCTCTCTCTCTCTCTCTCTCGTTATTAATAGTCCACTAAGATGCTGAAGTGCGTTGTTTATTTATAAACAACTAAACAAGTATATATTTTAACACTATATTAGAAATACATTATTTGTAAATCAATAGACGTTAATATATAAATCATTCTCGTGTAAGCAAACGCGATCTTTAAGGCTGTCGAAACCTAATGTTAAAATTCGAACCGAAACAGGTTTTTAAACAGAAAAATGTCTCAGTATTAATGTAATTTCTTATAATTAAAATACATTTTTCATTTACTGCACTATTTTCTAAAAATTTAAGAAGTATTCAATAAATACGCAATTTTCAGTGTAATATTTAACATTTTAATACTTTAACATTGATATACAGAAGACAAAATTCAGAACACATTTTACACAAGGAGGTATTGACTCATAAATGAGTAGTATGCTGTTCTCTACATGACAAAGAAGTCTGTATAGATGGAACAAAATTCTAACTATAAAAAATTGAGAGTTTAGTTATATACCTCTCTGTTATCCTTAATATTAAACGAAAACTGTTTTTAGGGCTCTAGTTTTCCAGCCATTTTGATAGTTTGAACACAATGTTAATCCTTCAAAATTTCTCCTCTATTCTCCTCTTTAAATCTAGACTATTTCATCTTTTTTAAATTCAATAATAAAAAAAAAAAGTGAGCAAAACATCGTGCAGTTTTAAGCGAAATTCGTTTTTACCCTGAGTTTTGAAAATATTTAAGAATATTTTTAACACATTAAGCCCTTTACAGATCGTGCAAATCTCACAGTGAAACCACACTAAGGTGGTCATGCTAATCAGGTACATTTAATCTGCTTAAGGTATCCGTACACTTTTAAAACGTCACTTTTGTCAACATTTTCGATTTTCTAATTTTAATGTCAGTTTAAAATTTAAACTTTTTTCTTTCTAATAGTGTTTGAATTTTGCTTATACCTTATTTAAAGAACTTAAGTTACAGGGATTTGAATTTTACTCTGTAGCTAATTTTTAATTGCATTTAAAAGTTTGTTTTTGATTTTTCTCAAAATCAGTTTTCTGGATATATTTACATATCGCAACATAGATATCAGAAAAATTATGAACCAAATTGATTTAAATTTTGCAAGTATTAACCTTATATAGTTTTTAAGAACCCCTACTACTTTCATGGTTGTAAAATCGATATGTTTTTAGTAACAAAAGTGTAAAGCATGTATTCTTATAACTTTTTTTGATTATTATTCATTATTATTTGACTCGAAACATAATAAAACTTGTAGTAATATGATTTTCATCGTTAAAGTAGTACCAGCCCCAAAAAATACTATGATGAATAAGATAAAATTTGCAGAATAATGATATTTTTGTTTACTTTTGAGTTATGAGCGTTATTCTGATAATCATTTTATGTACTGTTTTCACCATGTTTTCCACTCCAATTTTTTTTTTAATTAAAAGCAGATTATTAAATGTGTTATTAAGAATTATTAAAAATTATTAGGTTACATTTTAGCATTAAAAATATTTTGATAGCAAATATCAATGTATTTCAAAAAAATTTCTACGAAGGTGTACGGATACCTTAATCCGCATCAAGCTATGATGTGCCCCAGGACCGAATAATCGGCTAGCACATTCAAAACCCTTATAAAAAAAACAGAAGTAAAATGTTTACCAGTGGTCACTCGGTCCGAATGAAGAAAATGAAAATGACCCGATGGACAATGGGCGCACAATATATTAAAAACCTAAAAACCCACAAACCAATTATTAAATTAGATGTAATTTTTTTTTAATTTTGCGAAAACATATGATTTCACAAACAAAATTTCGTTATTTTATCTCTTTCTGATGCACTGTATTCCATCCAAACAGATAATACAGTCTAGGTTTGAGAAAGAAATTCAGTTCCATACCTTAATGAAACCAAAATGATTGGTAGCCTTAATACCGACTTCTGAAGAGAGTTAATACGATGCCCCCAATACATTTTCAGACAGAAGTTACTTCGTGCAGTATTGTTTTTGCAACAAACTAGTAATGATTCAATTTCACATATCAAGTATCTACCCATAACAACATCAATTTTCGAATGCTTTTCATGGTCTTTCTCCTTTCCCTATCCGACAGTTCTAATTTTATTCGGTTATTTATGCATTTTCAACTTTAAACGGACATATTTTCTAAATAAACAAAGCATCTATCAATCACTTCGCCAAAATTCAACGATTATCGCCAATTTTTGGCGAGTTTTGAATAGACACTGCATTTTAATTTAGATAATTTACATATGAATTATTTTTGTATCAATTGATATTCCTAATTTATTAAATTTCTGGCACTAATCACACACTTATTGGTTTAAAAATGCATTTCACCATTTACAATGCAACATGTTCCTGCTGAGAAAATTCCAATGAAATTTACAACGATTTGATGCAATGTAATTTATTCTTCTCATTTTTTTACAAAAAAAAAAGTTTTCTCAGAACTATGAATTGATTGAACAAAACTCTCATGAAATCAAACATTTACTTATTCTATCGATCTGTACATTACCTTAAGTAAAATTATAATGGAAATCTGAAAAATTGCTGAAAATAAGGCCAAATAGACGAAAGTGAAATTCAACTGGTCCCTTTGGAATTTTTGGGGGAGAAAATTGGATAAAACTTTTTGATACCATTGTAAAGTGGATTTTAAAAATATTTACAGTATTAATCCTCAAACTTTTTTTTTCGATGCACCCCTTGGTCACTACTAAGTTTAGTTAATCCTTGATTACGACTTTAAATCTTATGTTTCCCTCATTACGCGATACTTCAAAACAGAGACATATTTTAAAATATGTCTCCATTTTATGATATTTTTAAGAGTACGAGGGAAAAAGTAATTCCGCAGAAGCATCCATTATTTTTTTGCTTTTTCAGATTCACTAATTGAATTCAAATTGATCAAATAATATAATGAAAGTCGAAATTCCATAGGATTAACATTGCGTCCATAAAGTCAAAATGGCCGGTAGACGGTTTAATAAAGAAACATCTATAAATTTGGCCGATTAAATCGACCCGAAACGAATTACAACTTCCCTGTACAAAAACAAACAAAGAAATGCCAGATGGCTTATTAAAAGTAATATCGTTATGATGGAGAGAAGCTCCCTCTGGCGTTGAGGCAAGATGGTTACATCGGTTGCGGTATTTTCCACAGACGGAGAGTCTTAATATATTTCGAATAAGATAAAAATATCGACAAATATGAAATCGTAATGCTCTGATCTAGCTTTGTAATAAGGAAAAAAAACAAAACCTCCTAACACAAAAAATGATTTTACCGATTTTTTTAAGTAACACCATCATTTTACATGAAGTATTTCGATGAAAGTAAACAATTCATATTGTATTTCCAAAATGATAAGAACATACTTGCTAATCAAAGTTTTTAAAAATCTTTCAAAAGCATTTTTTTTTTTGAAAACTTTTAATTAAAGTTACGTTTCCTCGATATGTTATCGCCCATTAGTAATGGGAAAATGAATTGATTGTGTACAAAATCTATTTATAAGGGCAGTACGAGTACTATTGGCGACTGATCTCTCAATGCCACGGTCGCGTGACGAGGGACCAGTATTGGAACGCCACTATCCTAACTGTTACGCAATTCCAAAGGGTAAATTTTGAGTTCCAACAGATTTAGCGAGCGTCAGCCCCGTTACATGACAGTTCTTGACAGACATGGAAGAATCAGAACTCGGAACTCCCGACTTGAAGAAAGCAATACCGGTCAGGAGCTCATGACTACAGCAATTCGATTACCACTGCCGCCTCAACCTTAATGTAAATGCGATGGCTATTTTTCGTGTTCTATGACTTTTTCTTACTCTTGTTAGATTCGGTAACTCTCAAATAAGGCTTAATAAAGACCTCCTCTTTAGTAATAACATTTATTTCCATATGAATACAGGTTTTCTCTGTCCTATTACGCTGGCAACCTCTTTCTCGACAAAGAAGCAGGGGAGCCTCTCACATCAACAGGTGTAATATATATTATAGTAAGAGCCTCCTACGCACCCAATGTCTTATAATAGTAGATATCCCCTTTGTCTTCCATAATAGATATCGATCGCATCTTGAACATGTTTATTAGAAATCACTTGCTCTCCTTGAAGTAGCAGTAGAAGTCCATCGAAAGTATATGAGAGTAAAAATATTTTTGCTTCCAGAATAACTTCGTTAATTTTCCATCAATATTTTCATATAAAGGAATTTTTGAAAGATTTATTATATATCCAAATGCTCTTATATCTTTTACAATTTCTCTTTTTAGCCCTCATCCTCTCCCCTTTAAAATGTGCATAATGCAGTCCTAACATGACCATATGTTATATTTTGAACGAGATCATTCCGTTTTTAGGTAACGCATTCCGTTGCTCAAAGCACAGCTTTGGGACCCTGAAATGTTCAGAAAGAAAGCAAAACACCGTTGCAAGTCGTAATTTTCAAAGAGGTGAATGTTGATCACCAAAGTTGAATTTTGAAATCAACTTATTAGAAATCACTAAACATACGTAAGCAAATTTGTTCTTCAGGAAAATGTAAAATTAGATAAATTATTTATTTTAACTTGTTCATTTTTGTTTTTGTTTTTCAATAATAAATAAATCTAAGAAGAAATATGCGTTTTCTTCAATACGTATATATTATCTGAAAAATTAGTAGATGTCCCTTTTTTGAAGGAAAATAAAGGGTCATTTTGCGTATTCTACACGCTAAATTTTCCATTCTGCATATAATTAGAATACATTTTATAGAAGAAATATTATTATTAAGTATGCTTTATAGATTCGTTTAAAAAAAAAAGAGAGAGACCTGCCATTATAACATGTGTTGAGTCCGAAGGGCCAATAACAGAGCCATTTACTCAAAAGAGTACGAGTTCGTTAATGGCAAACATAATTTATTAACAACTTATTTAAGAAACAATTTAAGGAATGAATTTGAAACATAGCATCTTAGAATGAATAAATTTCGCTGACATGCTCTTTGATATTTACAACCACGTTCTCTTAGCAAGCAGAACTAATTTGGCTTACATAATGGACTCGAATCTCATAAATATTGATAGTTACCATTCGCAATGCAAACTTAAGTCTCCCGTCCACAGGGCATTTGATTTCGTGAAGGTAATGTTAATCTTTTAGAATTTCAATCATCGTTCTCAAATCTATTCCATTTTATTTATTTGAATGTAACAAATTACATCTGAAAGAGCAACAAAATAATGACGGTTTCTGCGGAATTACATTTTCCCTCCGAATTTTAAAAATATTTTACAATATGTTTTAAAAACCGAAAAACATAAAAAAATTTATTAAAATAGGGGTAAAAAAGTTTATGAACCGGAAGAAAAATGCAATTCCATATAAACTTTTATTATTTTTTCCTCTTTCGAATAGATAAAATAGTAAAAGTTTGAGGATGGTAGTAGAAATACCATAGGATTAACATTACATTCATCAAAACAAAATGGTGGCTTAAGGAAACCTTAAAAAAAAAAAGAGTTCAGTTTCGATCACGATGAAACCGCAACAAGATGTTCTTCTCACAGATTTTCATTGCACCTTCAAAGGGTGCATTAAAAATCCATTGCACTTTTTTCCCAGCAGGATATCTATAGCTAATATGGGAATATACAACGTGTTCATCTCCATCAAACCCCAGAATTAGTTTTTTTTATCGTCACTCATCATCTTTATGTAAGATTTCAGCTACATTATGTTGTCTGTTCTCCTGCCACTCTGTAATAGAGCACAATTTCCATTCTGTCCGTCATCTGTCAGTCACTGGGTAAAGAAATTTGACAGACGAACGCGGTGTTTACAGTTGAGTGGACAAATGAAACTACCGCAGTGACAGGCATGACCACTCAGTCGCGGATTGTTTAAACTCATCGAAGGGATAAGAAATGTCGTCAAGCGTTTCATAAATTATGTTATGGTTGATTATCGAATCAAACATCTCACTAGTATGAGGTAACTTTGTTTGATGATGACTTAACAGCGTGCTTAATTGGCGGTAATGTAAGAAATTGGCCACTGTGAGTGAATGATGGATGTTATGGTAGAACTGGTTATATCTAGTGGTTACCAGTGAAGTAGGCCAGTTTTCGCATGAAGAAAAACAGAAAGACAATGCAGAATTGAATTATTTTGACTTCTTTTTCTTACTGATGCACTTAAGCTAATTTAATTTTTTTTAGATATAATAAGGATGCTATTAGGATAGATTGAAGTGAAATTTCAAAAAGAGCGGAAGTATTTCTTTTCAGCTGTTTTGGATAAATGTCGTCACTATGAGATTTTAAAACATTCATATTTCAAAAAATAAATAAATAAAAATTGTTGTATAAGCTTCGTTTTGTTGTTTATGTGGATATATGTGATATCAGAAATATGTCTAAATATGCATACTAGTACAGGTTGCGAAAATGTAAAATAAAATGTTCGACATATAAAATAAATACGTAACAAATTCTAAAAAAAAAAAAAAAGAAAGAAAGAAAATGTATAAATAAAATATAAAAAAAATTGCAAAAAAATTAAAAAAAAAAAAAAAAAGAAAGAAAGAAAATGTATAAATAAAATGTATAACACGTTGCAAAAATATTACATGAAAATACAGAAATACAAATACTAACTACAATCATAATTTTTTTCTAAAAATATGTTTTTTTCCAAAAAATATATAATTTTATAATATATAATTTTTTCAAAAAAATTAATCAGAATACAAATTTTTTAACTTGTAAAATTTTTTAACTTGTAAAATTTTTTAACTGAATTTAAATTTTTTAACTGAAACATAAAGAACTGAAGTAAAAGATACTCATATAAAAAAATCTTTAAAACAAAGAATTTAAATAAAATTATTCTAGAATGTATTGGCTAGTGCATAAATACGTCCGCATAGCAATTCCTCTGAAATCATATACCGCTACCATATTTTAATTATATTTCCGTATTATTCTTGTTGCAACTTCTTCAAACAAATGTTACAGGATAACTTTAAAAACACAGTATAAAAATAATGCAGCATTTTCTTAGTTAAAAAAATCACTTAATAACTGAAGAAAAGGCTTTAAGAATGTATGTTCAACTAACTTGGTTTATTATCCTTTTTCATTGTTAATTTTTAGTCATGTATTGAAACGTATTAATATGAAATACACTTAAAATACGAAGATCTAAATGTGCTTACCGCTTTGATAAAGATAAATCCATTACAGCGTCCAATTTGAAATTTGATAGAACTTCGTTTTGATATATTCTTTTATCGAAGTATCAATACTTCATTAAAATTGTATCTAAAAAATAAAGTATAGAATTATTTCAAAATATTATAATGAAATAGTGTTTACATTCTCAATAAATGCTAATTAATTTTATAATAATTTATTTGTAAAAAAATACTAAATTTTGATTAAATAATTAAAGCACGTGAATGTCTAATTTATTTTCTTTGAAGATTGTGATTTTATTTAGGAAGTTAAACAAAATTCTAATCTAGTTAAAAACTGTATTGAATTGTGTTCATATATATAATTACTTGTATTTACAGCTTCCAAACAATCCGTTATCATATAGCTGGAATTAAGACTTTTGTGCTTACGAATATTTTATTACTCAGCCTTCAAATTTAGGATTTTATTTAGGAAGCTAAACAAAATTCAAATCTAGATAAAAACAATATTGTATTGTGTTCATATATATAATTACTTGTATTTACATCTTCCAAACCATATGTGGCACAATACGTTATCATATAGCTGGAATTAACACTTTTGTTCTTACAAATATTTTATAACTAAGTCTTTAAATCTTTTATATAAGAATAAATATTTTCAAAAATATTTTAAACATTATCTTTAGATCGATCATCAGTTTTCCAAAAGCTTCCTATTCAAAACAAAATCAAACAAAACATCGTCTGCAATTAAAATCTAATGTCAAACATCTGAGTTGTTAAAAAAAATTATGCTAATAAAACAAAATCTTATTTAAAGTAAAATATTATCAGATTGAAAGGAATCTTTTTCTTTTAAATATAAATACAAAAATAAGAAAGGAGAATTACGTTACTCAAAATAATGCTTACAGATGATGAATGGCAGCAAGAGAAAAAAAAAGTTAACGAAAACAGATATTCTTTTCAAAACACGTTTAACATCAGTTACAATTCTAACTTATTTATATCTGTGCTCTGCGTCACATAATGATGATATAAAAAACATTTTCATCAATCAAAGAACTATTTGTCATGCCTTGTCAATCGGGATGTCACTGTTTGTCAAATACAAGAACGCGGCGTCAAAAGTTGATCTGGAGATATATAGAAAAGAGCCCCTAATTATATGCCATGTTTTGATTAAAAGATCGTAGATCTAGGTCACCCAACTATTGGAATATGGAAGGTAACATGGATTATTGTTAACTTAATAAGCCTAGGATTAAAGAAAAAAACAATTTAAGAGCTATTCTAATTATTTTAGTGAAGTTATATCTTGACCTGCCTTTTGAATTTTAATTTATTTTATTGGGTTTGTTTGTTTTTTTTTAACATTTTTTAACAAAGAAGAAGCAATGTACAATTAATATAGATGTTGAGCTTTCTATAATTGTAATATAATTAAATGTATCATATTCAAATTCAAAACATTTTGAATGTAACAGTACAATAACATTTGTTGCATAACAATACAAATCGAACTTACATTAAACAGGCATGGGTTAGTTTTTAATAAACTAATTATAGCAAAACCTTTTTCTCTCCACGCATATTGAAAATTATAATTATAATTTTATTTTGGAGAATTAAAAATAATAAAATAAAATAAAACTATTGTATTCCTGCGTTAAAAAAATACTTTTCGAAGTAAGAAATCTTATAGAGATTAATTCTTTAACGCGAATGAAGTATTACAAATTCTTTTGAAGAATAAAAAAATCAAATCAGATTTTATAAGAACGAATAATAAAATAAATCCAGAAAATTGAAGAGAACAACAAAAATCTTTTGTTGAAAAAATATTTGTGTGAAATATACAACACAGAACACTGCTCTTGTTAACACAATTCATGTAAAGTATATCAATATTTTTTAATTTTAAATTGATTTCAAAATTAAAAATAAATCCAGGGTAAAATTAATAAATTTTCATCATGCTTAGTTACATAAATAAAAAAAAAAATTTCTCAGTAGCTTTATCCAAGGCAAGAACTCAAAAAATTTATCGGAATAAATAATTTATATAACTTTATTACATAACTGGTCGTATCGATGACATTCATATAATTAAGAAATTCATAGAAAGTGTAAATATGCATTAAAAAAAATCTTTAAAAATGAGTTTTAAATGCTTGATTCAGAGAGAGTGCTAACAGAGCAAATTTAAACAAAAAAAAAATCTTTTGTTGACAATTTAATTCTATTTTCTTCGGCTGTAGTCATAATTTCTGCATTTGAAGCTCTACATTTATGTTCTTTTTAAACTACTATTTTATATTTTGTTACTTAACCTTATTTACGCACACAAGTAGAATGTAAATTGAAATCTAACTACTTATTCAACACGAATTTTAAAATTTGTCTCGGAATACACATATATGTTTTTAAATTAATTTTTATAAGAAAATTCATTAGTCAACTTAATT
>BMAW01012954.1:0-15636 GCA_019974015.1 Nephila pilipes
CAAATATTAATCATGATGTCACATTTATGGAGTTAGAATTTTTTTTTAGTCGTATGTTTGAAAAAGGTTGTTTTGAGATTTTAAATAAAAGATGTTTAATGGTTGCATTTTGTTGTGATTTCTTTTATCTGCTTAATTCTTATTTCTTTTTTGTTTTCAGATAAAATATTTTAAGAAAATGTATATTTTTTTTTATTGATTAAAAATATTTTTTTAATACAAATATAATTCAGGCTTGATTCGTCATTTTCAAAACTTAATATTTTAATGTAACATTTTAAAAATATGTATTAATTTCTTTGAAAGTAGAAATACTTAAATTAAGGAAAAAGTTTCACATTTGATTTAATTATATTGGGTACTGAATTAATGTGAAGAATAATTGTAAAGGGAACCAAAAATTAACTTTTTTTTGGAATAGAATATATGTGCATAAAATGCAGTATTAATATGATGTAAGGTGCTGTTTAGGCAAGTTAATGCATGCAGCAGTGAAGTGAGTGATTTCGAGCTTGGATTTTCAACACAATGTTTCACTCCTAAAATTCAGATCTTGCAGATATTTGAGGCTGCGAAGGGAAACAAAGTACTCAAAGATTGTACTGTGAATGATCTTATGTGACAATTGCTTTGCGTGAAATATTATGCTTGAAAATGAAAAATCAAATGCCAACAATGTGTTTGTAATAGTGATTGCTCTTTTGAGCCTCAACTGTAAAAACAGGACAAATATTCGTTTGACCTGTCTTTAGTTAAAAATTTTAAAATTATGTTAAGACATAAGCCTTTTAACATTGCATAACTTGGAATATCTGAAATAAACTTCTAAATTTTCTGGTGATATGAAACGAGAGATTTTATACCGTTCATATTCAGTAGATTAGTTGCCAAATAATACGTGGCCGCGGTATCCTAGTGGTCATTGGTTGCTGCCTGTAGTTTTCGTCGAATCGTTTACCAGCTTTACCCCCCCACACACACCGTTTACCAGGTCTGATGCACGTTAAATTTGTCAAGACTAAAAAGCCCTCTCGTGGCATGATGTGTGTTGGAAATAAATAATTAGGATACCGCCAAGAGGAGTCTTGTCTCATGTAAGTGAGAGAGCACTGGTTCATGGATAAAATTGAAGAGTACATTTTGATCTTGCCCGCGTAAGGCGAGTTATTCCTTGCTTTGATATAATTTCTCCTGACCGCTAAAGCGGGTTAAAATATGAGTAGTTTAGAAGCCCTTATATAATTTGTAAATAGTGTAATTATTTGTTTATGTGTAATTGGCCCGCAGTGACTGTAAATAAATGTGTTTAACGAGAATTGATATCCCTATTTTGCTAGGTGGATTATTGTTCAAACAGAGTTGAAAATAGGAGAGGAGGTCTCCCTCGTCACTTGACCGAGGTTCAAAATTACGAGGTCTGTCGCCAATAACCCTCATGTTGCTGCTAGTGCAACTTTGATAAAACCGAACCAAATTTCAATATTTGAATATATTTCTAAATTTTCATATCGTGTGTTCACCATTGTAAATTTTGTATATAGGTTTACATTTGATCTAGTGATTCATTTCTGAATTTTTCGATTTTCCTTTAGGTGTGCATTATTTATACCAAAGGTGTGGCCGGCAGTCTTCGTGTAGGCGTGAGTCATAGCGTCTGCATCTGTTATTAGCAGGAAATCGTGATGTCAATGGAATACAAATTGATATAATTACCAAAAATAATAATTGCCGGGTGACTGGTTTGTAGCCCTAAACCCTTTGGATAAGCTTGGTCCCCTTAGGCATTCTATCAAAAGCCCTCGTGTTTCTTCTAGTGCAACGTTAATAAACCAAGCCAAACAATACTACATCGATACTCCGTGGAATAAATACGTTTTCCAACCACTGCGATGCTCTTCTTTTAACTTTGTGAGATAACCGGTTATACAGAGCACTCATTGCTGAGTTGTACTTCATACGTATTTACTGGAGAGGAAATTGCGAGCTGTGATGTCGTCTTCGTCACTTGATCGATGTTCGAAATTACGAGGTGCGTCGTCAATAGTCCTTGTGATGCTTCTCATTGGAACTTTAATAAACAATCACTATCACTCATGCATTATTTGCAAACCTAACCCGCTCTTGGACTTTTTTTTTTTTTTTTTTTTGAGAGCATTGATTTACTTTTTAAAAGTTTTCGTTGACGACTCGAATTTCGAAATTAAAAGTTCCTTTGGAATTTTCCTGTTGGCTAAATCACCCCAGACAGACATGTAATGCAAATGATAAGTCTTCAATTAAAATAACTAACTCTGTTAATGTAAGAAGTTCTGTAATAGTTGTTTCATCTCTCCTCCTAATCATAAGACTTCCAAAAATAATTTACAATTAATTTTCCTCTATCTAATAGTAATAACTAATTAACTCACAGTTTTAAAAGCAATGCAAATAGCTCCAACCAAAATGCAAACTTAAATCTAGAAAAAGGAGGCCTTGCCTCTAAGCCTGTCATAAGGAGGGGAAAATTCTTTCTATAACGTTATAAAATAGCTAGCAATAATTTTACCCAACTTAAGAGGGAAATGTGTTCCCAAATGTCTGGGAACACATTATTTTAAATACCATTAAAATAATTACAGCTTAATTATTCCTTAACTACTATCTATATTATCCGGTGTACATGTAAGGAATTTACAAATCTGTGTAGATGAACGCAGGAGTATATCAGCTTATCTAAAAATTATTCTTACAACACAATACAACTGGTATATGTAATTCATCCAGTGAAAATCATTATCCTCATTACAATTATCGTTTTCCTTAAAAGATATTGCCCAAAAACCTTTTTGGCAATACCGAGTATTCAATGGGGGACGCAACTTTCTTTAACTACAATAAAGAAACCGCTCTATATATTTTCAGCAGCAGTTGTTGTCAATGATGCAACTAAAATTTTTTAAATTAATTGTATGTGTTGTATTAGCAGTCTTGGTCACGGCTGACAGTTTTCATTGAGTCGTGGGATCGAGAACTGACGTCAATGAAGATCTGCCGAGTATAGAAGCTGATGCAGATAAACTAACCGAGGTCCCAAGTCCTTCCGTTGGCGTAGTGTAGAAGTTTGGAGAGGAAGGCGCTAGTTTCGGTGACGTTCTCATCACTTAACCGAGGCTCAAAATGACGAGGTCCGTCTCCAATAGTCTTTGTGTCGCTTCTTAATGCAATGTTAATAAAACAATCACAATCATTCGTACTTCATTAGCAATATGTACTTAAGTCCAAGATGCACCGGTAACTGTACAATAATTGAAAAATAATTATAAATTCAACTACATCAACTGCTATTACGAAAGGCGGCATCCTGCCTGTTGGAAAGAGTGTCCGAAGCCTTTTAAAAGCACTGAAACTAACAATCTGCAAAGCAAACCCAGAATTTGATTTAATGTAATTAATATAAATATTTTCAAACCCAACCTGTCTCGTCATAGAATATTAATATCAGTGGTATAACTCCTAAAGATCGTGTCTCACCAGTTATATTTCCAAGGAATACTAAAACAGTGACCTCTCACAAAGGATAGTTCCCTCTGCCACCCAAGTCCAGACAGTATAAATTCAAATTACAATGATGTAGACGCCATTTAATAGGAATATGGTATTCAAGCGATACATTTCAGTGCTAAAGCTATGAAAAAGCCTCATCTACTTATTTATCGCTTCCTTCATAGATGTGTAGAAAAAAAAGGGGGTAGATAAAATTTACATAATAATTGACGCTCTAATCCATGAAGCAAATTCTATCCGTTAACATTACGTGGCCTTCGTCTTTGCTCATGGAATGCTTCATCTTTGTTTCGCATCGTCGGATTGCAAGATTGTGTAAACAATTAATTACTTGATTTGCTTTTATAACAGGAATTAACACTAAGACTTGGATTTAGATTTAACAATAACATCCACTCCTCTTACAGAGATGGTAAGTTAACTACTGTTCCTTCATCCGATAGAACCGAAATTTTTGAAAGGAATTTCCACCTCATCTCTCCCACAACCACCATAATAATCTTGTTGTTACTCTCCCAAAAATGGACCCTCGTTTCCAGCATTTCAGTTTATAATTCCCTCCCCAGATCTGACTACATTCCATTTACAAAAGATATTGAATTCTTAATTCAAACTAATCGAATTGTTTACTTTTTGGAGTTCCAACGTTGTACATATTTCTTTGTATTGTCCCTGTTATTCTTCTAGAGAATATCAACTCAAACGTTTTTCCTGATAACCTAAACATTGAAACAGTGGCTTTACCCATCCCAACCACTTTGATGTAAATTCTGTTGTTACAGTTCAACTTGCCCTCGTTGTATAGAAAATTTTGCTATCTAAGTGTTATTTCCTCGATACAGCATTATCTTTAGTCACAATCTCGTTATTCTGGACTGTTCCTGCAAATTTAATATTTAGATTAGCAAAAGATTAGTAAATACTATTTGAGAATTGTTTGCCACTTTTTCATTGATCACATTTCTTTTTCTTGCACAATTGCTAATACTCTTGCAGAATTAGACCATAAGATAAATGAGATATCAAGTGCCGTGCTTGCAGCATATAGCCTTTATAGTTACCTGGTAGAAAATAATGATGTCAACTTCTCCCATATTAAAACTCTAATCAACACTAAAAATAAACTCAAAAAACAATTTCAAAATATTCATGCTCCTGCATTGAAAACTTTACTAAATAGATAGATTGATACTAGATAGATTGATTGTTTATTAACGTCGCCCTTAAAAGCAACACGAGATCTTTCGGTGCTGGACTTGGTATTTTTGAATCTTAGTCAAGTGACGAGGTGACACCTAAGCTGACACTTCCTTCTCCAAACTTCCATACCACGACTAATGGAGAACTTAGAGATTCGACAGATTCAACATACATTAGCCTTGCTGCTCGGCGGATCTTTAGTGGCATGTGGAATCGAATCCATAACTTGACGGTAACAATGTCGGTCACAATTTCACGACCATTACCCCCAGGTTACTCAGACCTTTCTATGGAATCAAAGCAATAATTAAAACATAAGTAGTAGACTCAAAACAATTAATGAGAAAGATTACAAGCGCTAAACACTGATAATTCAACCTGGAGGTGAAAATATTTCAAAAAGTTGGAGGTGTATTGTTCCTTTCCTCTACTCCTAGTCGAGTATGGCTAAAAACGACCTTTAAAAAGAAAAAAAATGGCAGTAGGCATACTCGAGGAGTATTTTCTAGAAAATGAGAGAGAAAATATCCTCCATCTTGACGCTGAAACTTCAAAAACTTATTGAATTTCTCCACTCTAGCTATTCTTCATATAGAACCAGCTCTACCCTGAAAAATCCTCGATCACATTAAAAGAATTGATAACTAAACTGTCTTTGGTAAATATTTCATCACCAATAAAATGATAAAAATATTCGGTTCAGGTTCCTTTCTTTTATCACTCTCTTGATTCACGATGTTTTGACCTTCAAATATTTTACCTCAGAATGGAAAACAGTTAATATTTTCTATATTCTAAAACCTAGAAATATTCGTCTTTAGCTGATAGTTACTGAACCATCTCTCTCTTTCCTACACCAAGTAAAACTGCTCTGAAACAATAATTCTTAAAAAACTGAAACTTTAGAGTAAGTGTAAGCGAAACTCTCTTTTCTTAAAAATATCAAATCAAATATCCAAACATGTTCACTACTGAGCCCTACTTTATTTTATATGTGAATGATATTCCTTATACCAGTATCACATAAATGTATATGCGCACAAATTAACTATGTGAACATATTTGTACAATTGAAATATTCTAAAACAATTTGCTTATCACTAAACAAATAGATTACTTTTTGAGAAAAATGATTACTAGATTTTAAAATTAAAGTTAACATTACTGAAACAGAAGGTGTTTTAACTGTCAAAATCTCCCTATCTATGAACAAAACAGTTTATTACTCGAATCCAGACAAATCTTCGTATACTTGAAAAAAATAATTTACTACTAGAGTACACTTTCGCAAAGTTCCACATTTATGCTCAAAATTCTTGGAACGGGGATACGTCTGTAGAAAATTAGATATTTTGAATAGAAATAAAGTGCTAGTGACAAATGAGAGAAATAAAGCTCTAACATTCCCCCATCTGAGTTGAAAGATTTAAACAAAAATGCTATTTACTTGTAAAGAAACTTAACCCTCTTGCTGACACGCTAGAATGCATAAAACCCTTTATCATACTTCCTGGAGCTGATTGTTATAATAATATGCTAAGTGGGAAGCTGAAACATTTGAATAAAATACCACTAGCAGTTGAAATCATTTTCTTGTATGGTGCCTTCAGGGCTGGAAAAATAAGAAGCACTCACCATGAGGAAAATTTGATTTTTGAGCCAATAAATTTGAAAAAAATTAGGATTTGAAAACTTTTGAACTTGTTAATGTAAAATAAGATTACAATCCTTCTGAAAACGATATTATGATAAGTTTGAATCCGATATCAAATATGAAAATAAATGATATACTGTTGGATTGCCATGGAAGGTTGAAAAACAATAATTAGATGATAATCGCAAGATCACCGAAAACAGATTTGATAGATTTAAAAAAGGTTTATTAGAAATTCAAAATTATTTTTTGAATATAAAAATGTGTTAATGGATTATTTGAAACAGGGAATTGTAGAATCTATTCCAAAATCTGAAGATAGTAATAATCCAAATTTTTATCTTCCTTGTGTAGAGATAAATCAAATGAGATCATATTACGAGGAGAAAAAAAATTGCGCATTATATTTGATGCATTTGCTCATAACACATCAATCAATAACTCCCGAGACTAACCCAGAGATGGCGCTCGTAGTAAACCAGTAACCAGGTCTTTCTAGAGTACTAACCTTTGCTTGAAACGTGTCAAAATTTTAAGTCGATCGGACCAGAAACAGCTGAGTTATCGAGGTTGGAGTAAAGTCGTTTTGTAGTTTGTTTAAAAAATGGAAAAAACCGAGTTTCGTGTTCTGATAAAACATTGTTTTTTAATGGGTAAAAACACCGTGCAAGCGAAACAATGGATTGAAAAATGTTACCCGGACTCTTGTCCATCAAAAGCAACGATTTGTCGGTGGTTTGCCGAGTTTAAACGTGGTCGTACATACACAAATGACGCGGAACGCTCGGGTAGACCTGTGGAAGCCGTTACACCGGAAAATGTGAGTGAAGTGACAAAAATTATAATGAAAGATCGTAAAGTGAAGCTCCGTGAGATTGCTGAGATGACACAGTTATCATATGGAAGTGTATTTACTGAAAAATGTTTTTTGAACTGAAGTGAAAAAGGTTTTTTCCAAGTGGGTGCCGCGATTGATTTCGATGGAACAAAAACAGCAACGAATCGATGATTCAGAAAGCTGTTTATCGCTATTTACTCGCAACAAAAAAGATTTCTTGCGAAAAAAAAAAGAAAAAAAGAAAAGAAAAATTTTTTTTTTGGAAAAAAAAAAAAAAAAAATTGGAAAAGCGTTGGAACGATTGTATCACCCTAAAAGGTGATTAACAAAAGGTGTTATGTTGATGAATAAAAAAAAATTTTGCAAAAAAAATGTTGTTTTCAATGTTAGACTCGGGAGTTATTGATCGATGTGTTAATGTAAACTCTCTTCCGTTAAGTAATTTTTTACATTTTAGACCATATCTATTACGGGAAAACTTTGACACCATGCAGTTTAGATTTCATATTACTGCTTTCACAGCTGATAAGGAGCAACTTTCTCACAAACCCTAATTGTTGACAAAAAGATGTTTTTCGACTTATCTGCATAGAAGATCCTTTGGAAAAATTTGAGCCTCCTGTGATTTGCACATTTACAAGAGTCCACTTTGGAATAAGGAGCAGTCCACTTTTGTTGGCCGCGACAATAAAAAAAAAAAATATTTTAACGAATACTTTGAAAAATACCCTATAACAGACTGTTTTTTCAATGTTGATGATATCAAAGGAAATCACAGCACTGTTGAGCATGCCTTCATCTCCATGACGCTTGATGTTTATTAACATTACCTAGAAGGAACACAAAGGTTTCAGGCGGCAAACCTCATAATTTTGAACTTCGGTAAAGTGACTTGAACGACACCTGAGTTCCATTAATAAACATTGTATGTTTCAAGGTACTGATTTTGCCACTTGAAATTTGGTTTAAAATTATTAGACGTATTGGCTGTGTTGAGCATATATTTTTAAAATTGAGCAGAAATAAGCAGGTGGAAACGTTTTTTTTTTTTTTTTTTTTTTTTTAAAAAACTTTTAACCTTTAATGTAAAAAAAAAAATTCATATGAAGATTAATATATTAGTCAGGGTTTCATTACTTAAAAAAATCTGAATTTTTATTATTTCTTTACACTCCAACCTAGTGATTCATGCAGTACACCAAGAAAGTCCAGTACTATATTGGCTAAGAATGTGCATATATAGCATAAAAAAATACGTTTGCTGCAACAAAACGAAATATTTATTCCAGCAGCATTATATAAAACCAATTCAAATATATAAATATTCAAATAATTTCTTAAGATATTTTTTTAATTCGTCGTAGTGTGATATTTGTAGAAATAATCACCCATATGTATGTGAGGTTTCCTGAGGCAACTATCAGAAAATTTAATTTTTTCCCCCTTGTCTGTTAGAAAAAGTTGCAGCGATAAAAACACGCATCAATTCATAAAAAAATGCTCAAATAAGCAAAACTAGCGTGTCGTCATAACAGTAGCAGTGTATTTAATGTTCGTAATTTAAATGTCACATTATATCGACGGCAACGAAGTGCAAAGGGTTAAAAATGAATTTTTTTGAGACCTAATCTAATATGATTAATCTTTTGGTTTTACTTTTACTGAATCGTTCTTGTGTAGTAATTTTTTTGAGTTTTTTTTTTTTCTCTTCAAACAAAAAAAAAATGTGTGTAGTGGATATTTTCAGTAAATAAAATATTGTTAATAAAACGAAGCAATTTTTAAACTGAAGCATTTTATTTATTTACATTGAATCGTTTGTAACATTTATGTACCCTTTTTGTTTAAATTTACGAAGATATTTTTAAGCGATTTTCGTTTCCTTAGTGGCAGTTGAATTTATTTGATTTTAGAACAACATAGTAAGAGTAAAACGAGTATAAAAGAGTAAAAAATGTTATTCTGTTGTAATAAAATGCCATAAATAGTGTTAAGGTGTTTATATTGTTGTGCAATTACACTTTTAATGGTGACAAATTTTGTGCTCTTACAAGTATCATATATGTTTTTAAAGTATTCATTCTGAAATTATTTTCAATTGAACTTGTTAGAAAAGTAGATTCGCTACTAATTCTTAATTTGTTATAATGTTTATAGTTAAAATAATAATTTAGTAGATTTACGATTTTAATCAAAAATATCTGAAGTTGAGGATATTTATTTGAATTAAAACAAACTACTCAGCATATTTTATTAAAAGAAAATTAAAAAAAGGATTAATTAATGAAATATGAAATATTAAGCACTTTATTTGCATAGGTTTTAAGCCGGAGCTTTCGAATATGAACAATGTCTCTACATTAAATTCTCTTCTAAAGAAAATATATATATAAGAAAGTAACAATTTACCAACACATTCAATTTTTAAATGCGATAACCAGTAACGAAGAATATGATGATTTAACTTCAATTAAGAGTTAAAAGAAGTCAAAGTAGTAAGAACAGATAATAAATAAAACAAATGTTAAATTTGTGGGTTCATTTAATTATTTTTTTTAAAATTAACAATTTAGCAATTTTTTGAACTGTTCGAAATAACGTTTCTGTTTCGCTGACCTTAACACTTCAGTTCTCTTCATAATTTTGAATTACGGTCGTATGATAAGACTTAAACCTAATCAGTACCTTATTTTTCCATTTGGCGTATCTAATATGAGGATTTGAAGGCTATGATTAATTACAAATAATGCTGGATTTCGGATTACTCTAAAATTTCCTTAAAAAGTTCGAGTACTGATTTCACACTTTAACGAATAGTAATTAATACCAGGAATATTATGACCAGGATTCTTTAGAAAGGGGAAAGTCATTCCTAGTTTTAGAGAATTTAGTTTTTAAGGCCCCATTTCCTGAGATACAACTACGAAATATTTAGATATTGTATCGGATATGAATCTTAATTCCCAAAAAATAAATTAAATAAGATTCGACAAATATTGTATGAAAAATTCACCTCTGGATGTGTATTCTTCAAATAAGAATACACTTAATCTTCACCATATGTTATAAATTCTACATATGTTTTATGTATCGATTATATTTACATATCGAACATTTTTCAGGAAACCTAAGGTACTTCAGTGATATTATTTTCCCCATGGAGTTTATTGTCTTTGTTAATCATAGGTGATGAGTCCCTGCCATATTTTAGCAATTCTTCTTTATTTTCGATATTTTTTCTTGTCAACGATATTTTTCCTTTTCCTCCATTTTTTCCTAATATTTATATCAGATACAAACTGTTTGGCGCAGAATTGTCAGATTTGGCTCTAGCACCATAAACTTCAACTATCACTTACTCACGCACGATCTTACTGATCAGGGTGAACATACTGGATGACTACTTTGATCAAGATGGATATAAAATATTCATTAGAAAATATTACTTTGAAATGGTTTCAGTAAAATATTATGTTCAAAAGGACATTAGAAGCTATCTTGCTCAAAAATAAGTGCAGAGAAAACTGGATAAGTCGAACCTCGTTAATCCATAATCCACAGTAAGAATCCTCGTTAATCCATAATCCACAGTAAGAATCCTCGTTAATCCATAATCCACAGAAGAAAGTAAACATTCCCTTCCGATGAATATGTAAAGACGCGGTATATCGAATTATTTAGACTTTGTAACCTGAACAAAATATTATTTCCCTATTAAGTATTAAAACACATATTTACTCTCTATAATTCGAAGTTAAAAAATCAGATTCAATTCTACTAGTCAAATCGAACACACAAAAACACTTAATTTTTTTTTATATTCCAACCATCATTCATTCATCGCATCATCATAGTTATACATATACTAAATTGTCCATCATGTTACACTACGAGTATTTGAAACAGATGTAAGATGCATTTTCATTCTTATGTTTATCCTTATAAAAATCTAGTTATTTTGGTCTTTTTAATTGGAGAATTTGTAATATTTTCTCTAATCTCTTATAACCAATGCAATCTGTTATGTGTCTTTTGGCTCAGTTCATCTTTCATATATTTAGAAAACACTGTCTGCTGGTTCATGCATTCCATGTATTCATCTATCATTACAATACGCAGGAGACCTTTGTTCGTCAAGTATCATCTCTTCTGGTATTTGGGAAAGGTTTCCAGTTGGAAGATTCCATTGAATCAGTTGGTTGACGCCCTCATATAAACTCAAATATGACCAGATTTTACTGCATCCCATAGAATACTCTCCTTGCAATTTTGATCCATTCTGTGTATTTATGCTAATCGTTTTTACATATTATTCATTACATTTTTTTATCCACTTTTCCCTACTGTTAAGTGATTCTTTACAGGATCCCATCAGATATTTTTTCAGAAATTGCGATCGATTATGCTAGTATATGCATATCACTTTTACTTATTACTCATTCAAGTTTTGATCTACTGTTCCTTACTTTGATGCTGGCTTTCGTAAGATGAAAATCCAAAGTATAAGGAAAATCAATGACGTAGTGTTTTGAATCTCCAACCCATACAATCCATAAGGATAGTAAGAGTGTTTTTTTTTTTCTTCTGCTTGTTGAAATTCAAAAAACTTCAAAAAATAGTTTTTGGTATGTTTTTCCTTTCAATATTGCAAAATAATTCATTTATGCATAATTTAAGACTGTTCATTGCGAGAATTTTTCCCGAATTGCAGAAATGCGTGTGTGCTTTCTCAATTTCTTCAAATTAATATTTAGGTTTATTATCCATTTAAAAAGGCTCTTTTGAATGGAAAATATTTCCCTTTTTGAGTACAAGTTAATCTCGAATAAATTAACAAATACAAAATTTATATTTTTGGGAAACAAATCGGAATAACAGAAGAATGCTCATATAGAGCGACCTACAAAAGATGATTCACCCATGTACGTTTTTCCTTTAAGGTCATAATCTTATCATCAACTGTACTACGATTCTTCAACTTTCAAAAAGTGTTCTGAGGGAAAAGAAACACAAAGAGGTGGTAAGTATAGTTATTATTCTATTCCTTAACATTCTCAGACGAGACTGAAAAATCTTTGTTTCCAGCAAATTATTAAATTAGAAGAGGTTATTGCTGATTAGCATTTCTTGGGGTCAACTCTATGCCTTTGCTGATCCTTGCAAATACATATTTAAAGGTCATTCAATAGCGTAGCTAAAATTTCGAGTATTGTGTCCGTATTTCAAATATGGGTGCTTTACAATTGAGAATCAGCGTTGACCGAGCACTTTTCATTTATAAACTTTTTTGTACGAAACATCACATCGCAATAAACATAAATTACATAATATTCAAATTCACCGCTACTCTCGTTTTCGTGTCGAGATTTGGTTCTTCGTCATCTCTTCTCTAAAAAAAAAATACCCGCTGGAGTTTCTTGAATTCAAGCCAGCCAATTTTTGGCGAATTATCACTGTTAGAGGGTTGCTCACCATTTACATCGCCACATTACTATTCCAAGAAAACTTTATGCTCGCTTTAAAAACTAGAACTATCTTTAGAACAAATTGTAGAGATATAATATCAAATGATACAAATACATTCAATTTAATACAAACTTTTATCCATCAGAAAAAGTTAGCAAATATGTCCAGGTATGATTTACATTTTGCATATTAAAATAAATTTGTACAACCTCATAATGGACATTTTACTGCAGCAGGAAGAATTAATTATACATTTTTCACTGTAATTACTTACTAATTTTGATAAATGTGCAATGAATGAAACTAATTTTGGTAAATGTGGGAAATTAAATATATGTGACATAATTAAAATAAAACAAATAGAATTAATTAATCTATCTATATATATATAGGCGAAATACCACTGACTGACTCATCACGATATCTCAAAGACTATACAACCGATTGACTTGAAATTTAGCATAGTTACTCATTTTGCGATGTAGACGCTCACTAAGAACGGATTTTACGGAAGTCCTATCCAAAATGTAATTTTCATCCGTTAATCTACTGTTATCCGTCGGTTACGTAATTTTGGCGACTTTATCGCCAAAAATGATATGACCGACGCTAAACGGGATATATTTTTTCTTCTATGTATACTGTGTATTGTCACCAATTAAGTTTACTTGGTGAGATTTGCCCGTGCGGAATGAACAAATACCAAATAATTTTATATTGAAGCACTGATGGAGGATTAACAAGATTTTGGCGAAGGGTCTCTTCATGCGAAATTTTGTGCATGTCGAAAATAAAAAACGTACAAATTTAGCGATAGAAATAAATCATTTTGGAATCCCGCGGTTGGTGAAAGTGTAGTTTAGCTCCAAAACTTAGCGGAATTTTGAAAAATATTAAAATGGTGACTTCTTAAGGAGTAGCGCGCACGCAAGACAATCTTCGTTTACTGGAGGACCTCGCTACATGCATGAACGATCTCAAGAGGCTAAGACTTATGTAAGACATTTTGGGCGTCCCGACTTGCACGACTTTTTTTTAAGGATTGCAGTCACTTGCGATCCTAAATGGTCCGAAATCAAAGATGTCTTGAGGCAAGGACAAAAATCTTATGATAGACACGATGCCATTGCGAGGGTATTTCATTTGAAAGTGCATATGATGAATCTTCTAACAAAAAGTTGCATCTTTGGTAATACTAAGTGTAACATGTATACAGTGGAATGAACTAAAAAAAATTATAAAAATTTTTTAAAAAAAATTATTTTTCTCATATATTTGAAAGTCGTGGATAACCATTATTACAGACAATCAATTTCTTAAAATTTTAAATTTAGATTATCATTAAAGTTTTAAAAAATGAAAATTTTCTTGATATCTTACGTATAGGTTCCAAAATATTATATTATCGTCTGTCCAGCGAAGCGGACGGATATCAGCTAGTATATATATAATTAATTAATGTTAATAACCTTATATCAATACAAGAAATCAAAAATTAATTGTGATTTAAAATAAAAGAAATTAAAAATTAATTGTGAATTAAAAATTAAAAATTAGTTGTGAATTAAAAATAAAAAAATTAAAAATTAAATGTGAATTAAAAATAAAAGAAATTAATTAGCCAATATAATTAAAAAAGCTAAGCGTAATGTTAACTACTATTACCAATTAAAAGTAGATATTTTCATAGATAATTTCTTGATTGTGCCTTTATTAATAACCCTCTTCAAAACTGCCTTATAGACCATGATTACAACTTCTGTTACAATATAGGTCACTGATTCGAAATTCTGATTTCTAAGCATTTGAGCCGTATAATTTGTTTTGAAAAGATTGGTTTGGTTTTATTAACGTCGCACTGGAAGCAACACGAGGGCTATTGGCGACGGACCTCATAATTTTGAACCTAGGTCAAGTGATGCGGATGACACCTGAGCTGGCACCTTCCTCTCCAAACTTCCACACCATGCGAACGGGAGGACTTTGGGCCCCGTCAAATTTAACGTGCATCAGCGCCGGCTACACGGTTTGAAAATACTTCTGTGAAACTTGAAATTTAATGAAGGACATTGTATGATTACAAATTAGATAAATTTAGTAATTTCGCCTTTAACTGAAATAGAGACACGTGTTTCTAATCAAGTTTCAGTATTTATGAAATGTAATTTATCTTTTTCTACCTCCGTCGAAAATAAATATTTATTAGAAACCCATCTTATGATGTTATTTCGGGAATAATGAATACATACGTTGATTCATATTAATAGAGAGTGAACCGGAAAGATCCATATCGAAAACAATGAAAATATATTTAATAACTTAAGAATATGCCGTTCATATTTTGCTAAATGTAAAGGGTGGCTAACTTTTAAGGGGTGAATGTGGCTAATTTAATGAAAATACGTCACCGAGGGTATTTCTAAAAAAGATAAATATATCTTGGGAGAAAAATACGCTAAATAATGATCACATGTAAACATAATAGGGCATTACCTGCTGAAGATAATTTATTATTGTTCAGATCCCTTTAAAGGCTATTCTCAAATCCCTTGAATTCTATTGATCGATACATTGCGTTTTCTAATTACATCTGTTGAAGTTTTCTGTCACCCTGAAATAGGAAAATCCTTATGATATTTATTCGTCTTAAAGATAATTTTAAGCTTATAGTAAAATTCTTGAAGGAAAAAGAAATTGTAGTTGGTATGAAATTGGAAAGGATAATTTTAAAACATCTTTCAATATTGTTTTACTTTAGAATATTTATTATCACTCAATTATCTTGCTTATTTATTTTTAGATAGTTAATAAAGCTATGATTTTCATCATTTTTTCATTGTTGTAATAAAACGAACTTTTTTGGTTTTTGTTTCTCCTGGATAATTAATTAAAAACATCTTAATGCACGCACGCACGCACGCACGCACGCACGCAC
>BMAW01012955.1:236-17672 GCA_019974015.1 Nephila pilipes
TTTTTGACTTAGTAATTGATCTACAGTAATTGTCTGTTGATAGAACTTAATGTTTTTAACTTTTATTAATGCCAGAAATCTGTAGCCGTTTATTAAGAGAATATGAATCAAACACAACTTCATTTTTCTGAAAACAAAGAATTTGAAAATGTATTTCGTAATATATAAATCTAAAGTGTTATTTATAGTTTAAAAAAGGTATTTATTCCTTATTCACTTTTCAGAGATGGATATTTTGTGGTTAGCGAAAGACTTTAAGAAAGGTACATAACGGTATTTCAAGCTCTATGTGCAGTTCTTACAAAGCAAATACGTAATGACAATTTTACTAATAATTATCTTAGTTTACTCATCCCATATTGTTATGAGAAGCTTATTCATGATGTTAGCGGACTAATTAACATAGTTAATTAAATTCTAAAACATAACTTTTTTCTTTATACATGCTGTTTCTCTTCTAAACACCTATATTGAATTGAATCTAAATTTCAAATTTCGTAAAATTCTGCTTGTTAGAAAGTTTGAATTAGAGAGCTTTAAAGTTAAAGTCTGGAATCAAGCAGTTTTAAAAAAAGTAGTTCCCCGAGTTTTATAAAAATATTTTAAACATTTGACGATATAAACTTTTTTTAATTCAACGATTTGCAGAGCTTTTAAAGTATTATAGATTGAAATTTTTTCCAATTTTAAAAACATTAAAAACTGATGAAATAAATATTATTAAAAATACAAATTGTAAACACTGCTCAAAAAACAAATTATCGATACATCAAATTTTCATATACAAATTATTAAATATTATGATACGTTGATATCTTATGTTATAAGACACAAGAATTTAAAAAGTAACACCACTTCCTCTAATTATTCAGAAAATATCCAAGGTCAAATTTAGGAAAAGAATTTGTAGAGTTGAAAGGGGATGTATATTAAAATGCAATATTTAATTATCGGTCTTTTCTGACGTGGTGTTAAAAAAAGGTAGAAATATTATGAATCATCTGAATAAAGTTATGGATATTATATATACCGCTAACAGTTCTCTTCGAATAATTCTAGTACCAAACCTCGAATTCTTATTTAATTTAGCTAAATATGAAGACCATTTTCTACCTAATTTTACTTAAAAAATTAACTTTGTATTGGAAAATTTATTTTAGAAGTTATTTGACTACTTTAACTCATTTAATAAATTAATCCATATTACACCATATAATCATTGTTTAGATCCTATTAAAATGCTAAAAATGATAACACAAGCTTGTTCCGTGTAGTAAGAGTAACAAAATTCATTAAGGATATTTCGTTCTTTTTTAAGAGACCGGTAAATATTCCGGTATTCAACAAATATTCCTGTATTTAAAAGGAAATAATATCGAATCCTGTTAACTGAGGGTGGGTCTATTAACTCCCCATTTTACAATGGCTTCCATTTTATGAGATTCAGATGAGAATCCTGAGTATTGGCTCCTGAATATATCAAATGTTCAGGACTTATTAAAAAGACATTAATATCTCTCTTATTTCTGTTTTATATATCGTAAGATAAACATGCTGTGGAGTACTAATTTGCAATAACAAACTTATCTTCTATTACAAACTCCGAAAAAGAGATATTATAATCAGAAGAAAAAATTTGTCAGATGGTGCTTGCAAACTTGAAAAAGATAATAAAAAAAAGAAGCACAGGGATGCAGTAAAAATCCTGTATGAAACTAGAACCCACAAGTTCCCTGGTCCTAAAGTGCAAACGGACACATTCGACATAAAACAGAGAAGATAAAAATCAGATCAAACGGAGAAACGGAGATAAACAAAGGTTACGTTTAAGACTCATTCTTTTGAAGTTTGGTTCCGAGAGAGTTTAGACCATTTTGAATGTTTTATTTATCTTTTTGGGATTTGAATGTTCATATTGGATATTCATCACCATTTCTTTGAAAATTAAATGTTCCAGTTTGGAATTCCTTTGTAAGAGATTGTTTTCAAGATCTCGTGAAAAGTGAGATCAGCTGTACGGTCAACAATCATTTACTGGTCAAATTTTAAGAGTTATAAAGACTTTTATTACTGTTCAAGTTATTTCCGTAATAATTAAATTAATTTTGAAAGTGTGCCGACGTAACGCAGAAAATTTATGTCGACTTAGGAATTTATATTATCGCTTAATTTATATTAAAACCAATTCTTGTTCTCGTAATTCATGGTTTAGTAACCATAAATCCCGACTACAGCAAGTAAAAGGGGATCGACAGTAGTAGAGGGAAAGAGAGGGCGAGAGAGATCAGAAGATTTGAACAACGAGATTAAACATGTGCTTACTCTGAGAAGAAATAGGCTCGAAATTTTGTGTAAAGGGATGATTTGACGGCTGAGAAGCAAGGTTTGATTGTATATTTATATGTCTCTAATTTCCTTTGAAATAATCCTCGAAAAAACTAAAAAAATTAAATAAGGAAATACTATTATATTACTTAAAGTTTAAGTAAATTATGAATAAAAATTAGATGAATATTTTTCTTGAACAAAATTGTCTCAAAATACTTTCTGTACTCAAATATATAACGGTTTTTATTTTCGTATTTTGTATTTTTCAATACCTACTTGACATTTACTTGGGACAAAATATATGCAGAGTTCATACAGTACACTTGAAAGTACTCTTTCAAGGTGATTTTCTGTGCTCGTATTCACAACTATATCGATTTTATAAATAAATCGAAAATGCAAATCGCGTTCACTTCTGAAAAAAAAATTCCCAAAGTTTTCAAAAGAATGTTCTCACTACTTTTCGGATCTATCTTATTTACGCGAACTAGATATATGCTGAAAAGTTTCAAAACATTTATATTCAAAGATGGTAGATGACTATATTTTCAACTTGTTTACTACCTGTCACAATTCCTTAAGGATAGTGTAGTAAACACTCAAAAAAAAAATTCAAAACAGCTATTCTTTGAAAGCCCTAGATAATCAAACTCCATTTACGTTTCGCAGTAATTTATTGTGAAGCAAAATATATTTTACCAACAGTTTTACTACCTTGCACTGTATGTCAGTTCGGCACCAATCTTTCATTCAATTATTCACCCATTTCCCTATAAGTTAAAGCAGCGGAGGTCACCTACTAGTCATGGTCGCGGACTCACAACTGGCGGATTCTGTCGAGTCATTTGCTCGATCCTTGATGCCACTAAAGAACAGCAGTATAGATTAAGCTGATGCATGTTAAGGCTGTCATGGCTCTAAGTCCTCCAATGGCATGGCGTGATAGTTCGGTGATGGAGGAACTAGTTCAGGAATCGTCCTTGTTACTTGAACAAGGTTCGAAATTACTAGTTTCGTGGTCTGTATCCTATGTATTGCATCTGGTGCGATTCTAATAAAATCAATCAATCAGATAAGCTGGAACCTTTCAATTTGAAAATACTATCGTTTAGATGACAATAAAACGTTGAATTATACAATTAAAAATTAAACAAATTTTAGCTAAAAAATGTTTTTGAAAATGAAACCAAAAAAGTAGGAAACAATGTACATAATTTCTTATTAAATCAATATTCCTATGCAGCAAAAGAGTAAATAAAGAATTAAAAGGAGAAAAAAAATCTTTGCCCATGAGAAATTAAATGAAAATGTATTAAAAATGACAGTTTATCAATCATAAATAAATAAATGAAGGGTTTTCATTACATTTGAAAACTTTTTACTTATAACTGAATATCTGGACGTAATCCAATTATCTAACTTATGATCGTGCATATCTCTTACTGCGATAAAGTTTTCCTTTGATTAAAAAATTGTTTATTCTTTTTCAATTATGATGATGATGATGAATAGTCATTCGCAGTATATTTCCGTATAATTTCTTTCTGGACGAAGAAAATATCATTTTTCCCTTTTTAATTCTTTCTTTACTCTTTTGCTGCATAAAAATTTTGATTATATATATATATATATATATATATATGTTGGTGATATAACTATATTTAATAATACATTTTGTTGATTGCTATAGTTAGGCCTATAATTCTAGAATAATCCAGCATAGCAGGCATAAGACTGTTACAACATTTAATGTATAATTCTCTAATTTTGTACTTTCGAACAGTTTTAATGTATTTTAAATTTTCCAAAATTTTTTCAGATTTCTTGATATTTTGTTTATATTTCTACGTTTTCTTATTTATATATACATATGTATGATTATGTGTATGTATGATTTGTTTCATTTAGTTTTAACCAATATAATCAGTTAAAACATTAAGAAATCAAATGCAATACTAAATGCTTACTATTATGACTTCTACTACCTTGAACTATTCAATTCTTCTCTGAAGAAAGATCTAACTGAAAAAAAAAGAGTGCACAAAATGTTTTTCAAATTCTTTCTTTAAAATAAATATGTAATTCATACCTGTATGCACAAATCTATCAGTCAAACTGATCATGAGAAAATAAGAATTTACTTTAAGGTGGAATAAATGTTTTCATCTTACATAAAAGTGATCAGCTGTCGTAAGCTCAAACACACTTCAATATATAGATACAACGAAAAACTACCAACTTATTTGCACACAACTTTTACAAATAATGGTATTAAATATTGAAAAATAAGATTTCTTTCTTCAATTTCAAAAGTCAAATCAATGCTTCGAGTGATGCAAAAAATAAAATTAATTCACGATATTTAAAATAAAAGCACGAAAAAAATAGACATAATACCTCTCTTTTCATTTGTATTAAATTTATAACACTTCAGTATGTTTGCTGAAACTTTGGACATCGACGGAAATGCAATTGAAACCGTTTGGTTATTACGCATTACTGCTATTCCCAAGGGAACTTAGCCAGATTTTGGAACGTTAGTTCAAGCCAAAGGAACAGCTGAAGTATTCCTTTTGTTCAATTGTATGACATCTTAATGGACTTCAGCATATTGTTTATATGATCTTATCTTAAGTAATCCCTGCAAAAATTTTGATAGATTATGTAATTCTTTTACATACAGAATATAGAGACTCAAATATGTATAATATATGCATGTATGTGTTATATATATATATATATATATATATATATAATATGCATCAGGGTTATAAATTAAGTGACCTTATTCAGACTCCTTTAGAACCCATTGTATTTCTTGAATTTTGTGGAAACTTGGTACATATATATTATATGAAAAATAGAGAAACGACTTCAACAATAAAAAACAGTTCAAGTTTTGACCACCAGGGGAATTGTGGTGCCTAAAGAAGGACAATATTTAATTTAATGTTTGTAATTTTAAAAACAACTATTCTGTTTCATTTCTTGCTTCTGTCACGTTTTGAATTTATTTCATTAATTTATATGTATTTATATTATATATATATATATATATATATATATATATATATAAATCCTTTTTCGTATACAATATTTTATATACATTACCCATTGCACAATTTAGAAAAATTTACTCTCTATTTTAAATATGCCTAAATTTTAAAATACCTTAAACGAAAGAATCATCATATTAAGAAAATGAAAAATTAGCATTATGTCTGCATTTTAACAATATTTATATTTGATATATGTTCAACATTTATTGCTTTTTTAAATTTCACAGCAATTGATAAATGATCTATTCATTTTCAACGGGAACTTGTGTGATGTTGAACTTGAAAATGCTTTTCAGTACTATCATTTTACTCACACAAATTTTTATACTCTTTTTAAGCAATCTATTAATTCATTTTTTTCAATATCAGGTCCTTGTAAATAAATTTTTCTGAGTAGTTGAAATTAATGATATTTATGCATGTTCTAAATTCATTAAATATGGCACAATTTCAAATGATATTATACATAAATTCTTGATTTAAAATCAAATACATTAAATTATAACAATACATTAATGCATATAAATTCATTTTATTTGCTAAAAATTTTAAAACTTGCAACAACATAAAAATTTTGATATGTCGATTAAATGTTAATGTTAAAAATTGATATAGAAGTGTAATTTCAACATTTTAATATGGCCACGGTAGACTAGTGGTCATGATCGCCGCCATCAATTTTTGTCTAGTCGTGAGCTCGAGCCCTGATGCCACTTAAGATCTGCCGTGTAGCTTTGAGCTGATGCACGCTAATTTTGATCGAAGTTCCGTGTCCTCCGTCAGTGTAGTACGAAAGTTTGCAAAGGGAAGTTTTAACTCTAAGCCCTTCGGGTGAGATTTTGTACATTCTGCTAACATTCCCCTTATTCCTTCTAGTGGGACATTAATAAAACTAAAAAATCAATTAGCATTTCATTGGAAGTTTAATGCAAAGCTGCATTGAAATAATAAGTATGTCAAATTGATCTGATTTTACTAAAGTACATTTCCTGTTACACATAGCGTATTTTTTTGTTTGGCGCAATAACTTTAAATTTACATGTGAATTTTCTTTCTATTCGCGACAGTTTTCGATTAAGTCTAGACAGAAAAAAATATTTTTAAAAAGATTCTGAGTAAAATTATGAGTTTTTCTATTACATACGATATTCCTTCTCAAAATAAATTCATTTCGAAGAAAATGAGGTGCAATAATATTATAAACGGTATGAATTAAATAAATAACCACTATTAGTAAAATGAGTCACCCTTTGCCATATAGTCCTTTTTAAAGTTGCTAAGAACATTCACGTCACTATCCTTTCATCAGAATCTTAAAAAAAATTACCTTTTCTTCAAATTAAATTCCATTTTTTTATCTTTTTTTTTTTTTTTTTTTTTTTTTTTTTTTTTTTTTTTTGAAATTCCAAACCGACTACATCACATATTTTTCCTTTCCAAGAGCATTAAATCAAATTCCAAAAGATATCGCCGACAATTCCTTTCGAACCCACTAAAATACTTTTATTTAGTAAGAATAGGAATTTATTGTCTCCCTATAGAGCTTTTTAACCGAGATTTTCATCAGCTTTTTCAAACAAAATAATTTATTTTAAATACTTGAGATATATAGATAGATATAGAATCTTAGATCATGAGAGAGAATACAAAGGATAATTTAATTACTCCAGTGAATAGAGTTTTTATATTTTTTCAAGAATATTTATGTATATAAGGCATTCTTTGTAATTACTGTTTTTGACATTTTATATAAACCACTAGTTGTAAAAGTTTATCACATTGGTGAAGGAGTTAGGAATTTTCTTTTGTCGTTAACTCATAAATCCTTTGGTATGATTCTGAACATTAAAAGTTAAACTGTGTAATATGAAAATAAGTTTTTTTTTGTTGCTTCTAGTGGTAATTGGATGCGCTTCAAATCTAATTACTTTCTAACTACTCATAATTGAATAGGTACCTTGATTCCTTTTGAAATTATGATTAAGTCTACATAAGTTACTAGTCCAAAAAGAGTCGTTTAACTTAATATTTGGTTGAATCATATTGGCATAGATTAAAGTGCACAAATATGATTTGTTTCAATGTGATTTATTAAAGTTTCAGCACTTATTGTCGTCCATATTTGTAGCAATTTTTTAACTACTCTTAAACTGATGACGGAAAAAACGAGCCACCTCGTAATCGCTGCTCCAGTACATCGCAAAGATTTTCATTTGGGTTAATTTTCATTCGGGTTTTGAGGTTCCCGATTTATGTAAGAAAAGGAGTTTTTATAATCCATGTGCTATTTCTAAATAATTTTTGCTCGTTGGATCCTGTCTGGAATATTCCAGTTCTATCGGGGAAGGAAAAATATCTCTGATGTAATTATTTGGTTACTAATCATGTTTAAGTAATCCACTGACTTCATTTTACTGTCGCATAATGTTTCTAACCCTTGACCGGACCCATTGAAGCATCTCCAGATCATAATACTGCCTCTATTTACCTGCATAATTGGCGCTATACATGAAGAGTGCATTGCTTTTTTTTTTCAGGTTCCCTGCCAAACCTGTTGCATCCATCGCGTTGAAATAGGCCGAGGACTGAGTCATCAGACAACACGACATTTCTCAACTGATCAAAATTCCAATATTTTTTATCTTTAACCAATTGGAACATTTGTTTCGGTTAATCATAGAAATAAGTGAATTTCGTGTGGTTCTACAATTGTTAATCTTCATTCCTTTAAATTTTCGTTTCATTCTACGTTTGAAATTCTCGGATGCTCATTACCCCATGTTCACTCTTAAATATTGCTCGGAGTGCAACAGTAAGTTTCTTGCGATTTTTGTTCACCCGTTTCTTAAGTGATCTTCAATTCTGGGAATTTAAGAAATTTTTTTCGACTACATTTTTCCGAAGGCTCACCACTATCCTTCCATTTATTTATAATGCGCTGGGCACTCTCAACCCAACTCCTGTAATTTCAGTCATCTCTTTAGTCGTTTTCCTTAAATGAAATAGGCCAATAATTTTATCGTTTTAAATGCGGAAACAATTGCTCCGAGAGCGCATAAAATGATTTTACACATGCTCAAAACTCATTAAATTCAAAGCAATTCAGCACAATTTGAAGGATAAGTTAACAGCGATAATATTTAAATATCTGTAGTATCAAATCAATCAGGGGGCTTTTATGTACACTTGTGTACAAAATTAAGAGAATTTGTACGTAATGTCGAATTTTCGGAAAACTAATGGACATACTTTAATAATATTCTGTATGAAAATATAAACTCAGAGAAAGAAATGTACCATTAAAAAGTTATTTTATGTTCGCATGATCATCAGTAAGGCATATAATGTAAAGATATCCCAAATCCGTGTAAAAATATAGAACTGAAAATGAATCTAATACGGGGTATGGTCCCCTCTCATAGCCAGATAGGTCGCACAATGTGATGACAATTGAGGAGTCCATTTGGAAGTCAATCCTGCACCTTCAGTTAAGCAGTTTTAATTTCGGGGTCGTTCTCAGAAAGAGATGACGAAATGCAATTACTCTCCCACTAGCATTTCAGACATGCTTTATAGGGGTAAGGTCAGGTGATCTGGCTCGTCAATCCATGCACTGAATATCCTCCCTTTCCACATAATCATCGTCTAACTAAGTCATATGCTGTCGAGCATTTTCGCCCATTTAGAGAAACTTTGAACCAACTGTGCCCCGAACATAGAGCTCTAAGATCATAGAGCCTTTGTCAAACACATACAGAGGTGTGCGACAGTGCAACAGAATTTTTGCCCGAACCATTAATCCTCCACAATCGTAAGAATCATTTCCCCTGATGAGAGAAGGACGTTATCGTATCTCAGGCTCTCTTCAGATACAGGTACCCCGAGAATCAGGGTCTCAGGTTAATTTTCGACTCCTTTGGTAAAAGCATGGTACTTCACTTAAGTCTGTTCCCAGGCGTAAGTTAAATGCACTACGCAAGGAGCGCACTCTTCTGTGCTGCAGTGACTGGATTGTAAATAACGGGTCTTTTGGCATACAGTCTTCGTTTCTGAAGCGTTCGAGAAATAGTAGGACGGGAAACTAGGATCCCAAAGACAGCATAGAGTTAAAAGGAGCTGTGAGGCTGTAACAGTTCTGTATCACCGCACTGAAAGTGCCAAATAATAATCCACATTCGACATTGTGGGTCTTGATAGACCTTGTCCAGGTCTTCTTGATATCGATCCAATACTGTGAAACTGTTTCCACAAATTATAGAGGATAGTGAGTGTAACAATGAGCATTTCAGCATCTGCGCTTATGATTCGGCTGCTTCCAATCTACCTACAATTTTCCATCTCATTCCGTCATCCAAACGTTCGAGGTAACACATTTCATCTCTGATACCTTATAAAATTTAATCATTTCTTACAAGAAAAGCAGCGAATGTCGAGGAGGTGTATGTCCACAACTCTTCGTGCCCTTAAATTCCCTCCACAGTCACAGATCCGCAGACACACACGTGTACGCTTACATGCTCAACTCTGACTGATTGCATAATTAGCGCCTCTGGTGATTCAATACTTTTTGATTCAATACTTTTCTAAAAAATATACGTAATTTGCAGTATATTTGTATATTAATTACACATGAAGCCCTTTTTATCCAAATTGAATAGTTCTTATACAATGTTGTGTATCAAGATACACTGCGATAAAGAAAATATTATGTAGTAAGTTCAAAATTGAATAATTAGTCAAAAAGTATGGGAAAGGAAACAGATAGAAGTAAAGTTACTATCAATTCCTTGAAAATACCTTCATTATACATATATATATATGTTAATATTAATATAATATAATATAACACATGGATCAATAAGTCCCGAGACTGTGCAGTCGTTTTTTTTGCGATTTCCTCCTTCAAACACACCAGCAAGTCAATATAATAATCACTGTTGATCGATTTACCTTTTTCGAGGTAGTCAATGAAAATAACGCCATGCATATCCCAAAAAACTGACGCCATGACTTTGCCAGCTGACTGCTGCGTTTTCGGACGCTTCGGACGGCTTTCGCCAGCTGTGCGCCACTCAGATGACTGCCGCTTCGACTCTGGAGTGTAGTGATGTATCCATGTTTCGTCCATGGTCACGTACAACGCAAGAAATCTTTTTTGTTGCGAGTAAACAGCGATAAACAGCTTTCTGAATCATCGACTCGTTGCTGTTTTTGTTCCATCGAAAGCAATCGCGGCACCCACTTGGAAAAAACCTTTTTCATGCTCAATTTTTCATGAAGGATAGTAACACATGTGTCATCTCAGCAATCTCACGGAGCTTCACTTTACGATCTTTCATTATAATTTTTGTCACTTCACTCACATTTTCCGGTGTAACGGCTTCCACAGGTCTACCCGAGCGTTCCGCGTCATTTGTGTCGGTACGACCACGTTTAAACTCGGCAAACCACCGACAAATCGTTGCTTTTGATGGACAAGAGTCCGGGTAACATTTTTCAATCCATTGTTTCGCTTGCATGGTGTTTTTACCCATTAAAAAACAATGTTTTATCAGAACACGAAACTCGGTTTTTTCCATTTTTTAAACAAACTACAAAACGACTTTACTCCAACCTCGATAACTCAGCTGTTTCTGGTCCGATCGACTTACAATTTTGACACGTTTCAAGCAAAGGTTAGTACTCTAGAAAGACCTGGTTACTGGTTTACTACGAGCGCCATCTCTGGGTTAGTCTCGGAACTTATTGATCCATGTGTTATATATAGTAGCTTGGTCTCAAGAGAAATTGTTCTATATATATTATGCTAATCAAGTGTTCCCTAGGTTAAAAAAATTACGAAATATATGCTAAACTAAATTACTATATGTACCAACACAACTAACTATAAATATCACATAACGCAAATTATTCTAAAGCCACTTATTAAGTTTTAATGAACGTGCTTTCATCAAGTATTCCAATCCAATGCGCAAATCCTTTCGCCTTTCCTCATCAGCTTCCGGGGTACCTTAGCGATCCTTTTCTATTTTCGACCCTTCTTCTTGTCAACCAATTTTTGTCTTTTTTTTTTTTTTCAATTATTTCATGTCTAGACCACAGTTAAATCTTGTTTGGCGCAGCGTAGCCACATCTGGCGCTCTTGCGCTAATAGCCTTTACATTCACTCACTCACATTCCTCGCCGTCTTCTTTGTCCTAGAATTCCCGTAGTCTCTTTTTCTGCTTTAAACGCAAATGCCATTCCCTCTAATAGACTCTGCGATCTCTCTCTCTCTCTGTTTCAAATGCAGCAAGATTACTGTATGACATATAATGAAAACAATAATAAAAAAAATAATAATAACTAAAATTAGAATCGAACAAATTGTTTCATTTGCGAAGAAAAAATTTTTTTTTTTTTTTTTTTTTTTTTGTCTTTTTTCAGATTTAACATTTTTGATAATAGTTTTTATGTTATGAATCAATGAAATTAGCAATTGACAATGATTTTCTATTAAAAGCTTTTAAGAAATTTAGAGTATATTAATAACGATATTCAAAAACCAGTTATTAAGAAAAACGATATTAATAATAATGATGATATTTATTTGAAAGCTTTATATAACTAATAAAAATATATTTCACCAGGACAGATATATTATTAATTATGAAGATGAAGCTAAATTATTAGGTACTTCGTACAAATAATTATATTATATAACTAATGAGCAAAAAAAATTTACATTAATTTAACTAATAAGCATCTTGGGAATAATAATTTTTTGAATTGTGAACAATTATGAGAAAGAAATTTTTAATAGATTTTCTGCATTTAAACGAAAATCGGTGTTAATATTAATATTGTTAAATTGTTTCGCATTTTTAATTCCAAAACTTCATACGAATCCTACTAAGCCATAGAAAAATAATTAATGGTTCA
This sequence comes from Nephila pilipes, assembly GCA_019974015.1. Lineage (NCBI taxonomy): Eukaryota > Metazoa > Arthropoda > Arachnida > Araneae > Nephilidae > Nephila > Nephila pilipes. The sequence continues at coordinate 12,545 of BMAW01012955.1, forward strand.
ATTACAAATATTACATATGCTGATAAAAAATTACAAAATATTGTAGTGCTGATATAATCAATTATATTAATAAAACACCTATTTGATTTTGAAAATCTTTTTAATTCTATTGACGTAGATGATTTATTAAAGTTCTTAAAAATTTATAATAAATTTAATATTAATGTAAGAATTTAGCATGTGAAAAATTTAATTGCTTAGTCACATTAGTCTTAAGAGAAAATTATATATATTTTTACTGATAAAATATATAAACAGAGCAAAGATGTACCTCAAGCTGGTCTACATGTAATTGTTTAGACAATAATTATTTACATTTTTATTAAGATATTTTTTTTGTGTTAATAGTTTTTGTTTGTTTAGATTTTTCGGTGATAATTTTTTCCTTGAAATTTATAAAGATAAAAATGTTAAACCTCTTTTATCTTTTTATTTAGAGTATTTAAATTTATTGCAAAATAATAACATAAATAAAGTGCAATATTTTGATATTTTATTTAAAAAAATCGAAGATTCTGAAATTCCTAATAATATATTTGGTAACAGGGAGCCGTTTCTTTTAGGATTCATAAAGTATTTTTGTGAGAAATTCAATAGTCCTGAATATTTATAATCATATTTTACGTAATTATAGATTGCCCAAAATACAGGATATTTACATTAACTTTAATAATTTTTAAAATTTTGTCTGCGTGCAGATTTTCCTTGGAATTTTGTTACAAGTAAATTAAAACACAAAATTTATAAATAGTAGATTTTTTTCTGTTTTTAATTTTTTCCCTTTTTTTTCAAATATTGCTTTAATCTTTTAGATTTAAGTTTTTTTAAAGTTTTTTCTTGCACTAGTACAATTGAATTATTGCACGAAATTTCTAGTTCAGGTGTAATTTCATTTAAAAGGGAGAATTATTTGAATGTTGTTGCTGTGCATTTCGTCTCATAAGTTTCTATAAACTTTTTTAACAATTGACTTATTGATTAGATTGTTCTTTGTCTACTTTTGTTGAATACAGTTTGAATAACGTTTATGTTCACAAACATATTTTATTTTATCTCTTCTTTTGCGTCTTTTATTGTATCTTGTTTTTTAAATTTGGTAAATTTCCCTTTTGGGTTAGAATACTTTTTTTTTTCGGATTTTTTGCTGCCTGTAAATTATTGCTTAACCAGCAAATCTAACAAATGACAGATTCAGAATTGTTATTTTTTTATTTTCATTCTTTCGTTTGTACCTATTCATGAGTTATTTTTATCTTCTTACCATTATATAGGTTTAGCAATCTTTAAGTATATTGATCTCTTTCTTAAATCTACTGTAGCTCATGCATGTCGTAGGAGACGACTAAAATGGGTACCCAGCGCCTGGGGGTATAGCCAACACCCTGCCCTTGGGGATCGTATCAGGGGACCTCAGAGAATTACCTTCTTTAGTTAAGTACGGGCATCATGACCCCGAGGCTCCTAGATATCTTTTTTCTTTTCCATGAGGTTTACTGTATTTGGTAAACTCGGAGGACGCGCCCCTGAGATACTCGAGTGATCCTTCTCTATTTTTGACATTCCTTCTTGTCAACCAATTTCTATCTTTTTTCCTTTTCTTTCATACGTCTAGAACACATACATTTCTTGTTTGGCGCAGCATAGCTTTGTCTGGCTCTTGCGAAAGTAACCTTTATATTCATTCACTCACTCTTTCTTAAATTTTTTGTGGTGTAATTTTCCTATTTTTTTTTTGTTCCAAGTGTTAGGCAATTAAAAATTCTTTATTAATTTTCGTTATAACTTTTCAATATTCTATAATAGTTCTATAATAATTATACAGTACAATGTACTTAAATTAAAAACACTACTGTATCACAGTAAAATAGTTGAAAGTCCTTCATACATACCTTAATACTATAATGCATTAGGATCTGTACATTAAATAGATGTGAAACATAAGTACTGTAATAACATTTCACATTTATTCTTCTTCAAAGTTTTTCGAATTTTCAATCTTTTCTCCTCATCGGATGTCATTGTTTGATTTTCCGAGATATATCCTCACCCCTCTCTATGTCTTAAGTGTTATTATGCCAACTCCTATTTCACTAACAGCCTTTGGAACACACTCACCTTTTTTAAGCTTTCAAACACCTTTAGTTTATCTGGTAAAAATATTATGGCATGTTTATGTTTATTTGTAGCCATAATTTGGTTGGGCATACTCTACACAGTAACGCATATATTATAAAGTAACATACACGAAAGTTTTTCATGAGTTTTACAAGATTTGACTATTAAATAACAGGCCTGATGCTGTGAAAATCGTTTTATTTATATATCATTCATATTTATTTACTATCACCATCAATATACACCCCTCCTCCATCCCTACAACACTCTATGCGAATCATCCATTATTTGAAACAGTTGTCTTTGTCTTCTCTCAGCTCCTTCAGGACGCGTGCCGCTTTCTATTTCACAGCTTCGACGAACTCAAATCTTATTTCTTTTAATGCAGATTTCACCTTAGAAAACCGACAGAAATCGCATGGCTCATGATCCGGAGAAATAAGGCGAAGGGTATAATAATGAAATGTTGTACTTTGCTAGAAACCACTTGACAGACAATGTGGAATGAGCTGGCACATTATCTTGGAGGAAAAGTTTGCCATACGAATTCTTTGTCAATTGCTACAGTCTCAGCAATAGCCCGAATACTTAACAAACTGTCAGATCGAACCAGATAATCGATTTTTTCGATATTGCCATCTATTTTTGACGTAGAAAGGTGAGTCAGGCGTGAATAATCTTCAACGTCTTCTAGGTTATTTTAAAATCCCTTAAACCACTGAAAAATACGAGCACTTGATACAAATTCATTATCATATGCTTCTTTCGATTAATCCTAAGTTTCATAACGGTTTTTCCAAGTTTCATGAGAGATTTCACAACAATTCGCTGCTGACTTTTTGTTTTTCCAGCAAAACAAAAAAAAAAAAAAAAAAAAATAACTCCAATGCAAATGAAGGCAACGGCTATACAGATTTGTTTACAGAAACAATAAGCACTGCATTTGAAAGAGAAGGCTACCCGCTAAAGAGGTCTCGGTCGCTGGCGTTTGACGCATGCGTACTCTTTCTGTAGCAGCTTCAGTCTCGTTATTTAATAGCCACTGCTCATACACACTGTCAAGCTCTTTAATTTATGCACAAATACACATGTTACTTGTCGATGGCCTTCTAAGTCATATGATTGATGAGGAGGAGTCATCGACAAGCATTGATATGAGGGGAGCGAAGACTGGATACGTAAAAAATCCCCGCGACCAAGGATACTGTTGGACTAAGTGGGGAGTCGGTCCTTCAGTGTTCGGAATAGTGGTGTATCCTAATGTAATGAAATATTATCCGAAATAATATGATCAATCATGAAAAATCATATAAACGTAATAAACTCATTAAAAGGTAGACTCTAATGCTATGCTCCAGCCGACGTTGTTTTTTTTCTTTAAATATCTGTTTCCAATACATTGTTAGTACTTGAGAAAATTAGTTTTAAATAAAAACCATTCGCTGCACTTTCCTAATCGGGAGCTCAAAATTTCATAAAATAATATGAATAAAAAATAAGTTGTTTTTACTGTACGATATCGTGAAATTTATTTAAAATCATTTGAATATCTCCAAAAATCTTATTCTCAAGAGATAATACAGAGTTAAAACAGAATTAAAAAGTCTCATGGATTCTTAATATAAATCTGTAGTTATAGAAAGTTTCAGCTTGAAATAAAATTAATAGCTTGTAGAGAAAATTACAAATAATAAGGCTAATGAACTCATGAATCTGTCTAAATTCGTCTTACTCCAAACTAAATCCACAAAACAGTAAAACTTTTTGGTGAACACTGTTCTACAACAGGAGAAAAATTCAGATATCAACCACCGAGTTCAAGAACACCGTTATGGATTAAGAAATGCATATTTTAGTATATATTTATATGAGTCCTGTGCATATTTACATAAATAACTTTAAAAAATGTATGTTGAATAACTGAAAAGAGTTCAATCGACAGAATAGAATTAAAAAGGTGAACAACTTAGAAATAAAAGCTTCAATACCAAATTCTATATATTCCTCCAAATATAATTGAAAGCTTTTAAAATGCTTTAAGATTATATTATTTATAAAATCGAATTACGTTACTGGTGTTATCATGAGATTGATGTGACAAAGGTAATAAATCTAAAAGACAAGAAATATCCTTTATAATATAATATTATGTCAATCCAGAAAGAGAGAGAGAGAAACAAATTATCCCTTCATTGCATGAAAAAAATAAGCTTGTTATACACAAACTGGAAAGAAAGTATTTGGGGAGAAAATAGGGATATAAATCCGACTTTTAATTCAGCTCACAGACTTCTAGCTCTTGAAGTTTCTTAAGACCAACAAACTGTTTCATTAAAAAAAAAGATTTCTTCAAACGATAAGATGTTTTTAATGAGATTTTTGAGCGAAACTAATTCAGATTAAATGTTCTTCCAGAAAAAGATATACCTTTGTGTTACTGATTTTAAACTGTTTATTAAGTAGTATAACAGGAAAACTCTTATTTGACTAGCCATTCAGTTTTATAACTGCTTCTGGTTATCAGTTAATTTATTTAAAAAGATCATTAAAGAGATAGAAATATATTCTTTTCCTTTCTTTTTCTTCACATATCTCCGGAAATTACATTCAAAACATTTCAGTAAAATTTGATATGCCTCACCGAGATGATTTAATTAATGTGTTTTTAAGAAGTTTTAATTGCAATTCTAAGAAAAAAAATCCAGAGGATATTATCTAATTATATAACAGGATTTAATACACTACTTATTTCTTTATGTAATACTTTTCATATTTTTGAATAGCTGGAAAAATTGCATAAATCTGATAAGTTGGAACATTTCAATTGTAAATCCGGAGTCACACACACACATATATATATATATATAATCTGATTAATAATAATGCTTTTGTTAATGTTAATGACAGTGATAAAGATAACAAAAGAAGGAAATAGGCTATACAATTAATGTTGTAAAATCTCCTTACATATTTTAACTCCCGAATTTCGAAAAGTACTTATTAAATTTAGAAC